>WYDI02027987.1:0-45443 GCA_009867235.2 Psittacus erithacus
GCTTCCGCTTCAGCAGCCCCCGCCGCGCCCCGCCGCCGCCGCCGCCGCCGCCGCCTGCGCCCGGGCCCGGCCGCAGCGCCCCGCTCCCATTGGGCCAGCCGCGCCGCTCTGCCTATCAACAGCCGCCGCTGCCGCCGTGCGGCGCTGACGCAGGGCAGCGGGTTTATCTCATTGGCAGAGCCGCGCACGGAACGTCCCCTCGAGGGGCGGTGCAAGGCGGGGCTGCGGGCGAGCCGCTCTTCCGGGGCAGCGCGGCCTCGGTGGTGCCTGCGGGGGTCTCCCACCGGGAAGCGGCTCTAAGGCCGTACTGAGTGAGGACCGAGCTCCTGCCCGGTGCTCCCGGGTCCGCGGCTGGAGCGATGGCCTGCGCCTTGGGAAGAAGAGCATGGATTCCCCCCGAGGTGGCCGCAGGAGCTGTGTCCCACCTTGGTAGGGTCGAGGACACTCTCAGCAAGTCGGCAGCTGGAGGGAAGGGATAGGATCCAGAGGGTCCTGGACAGGTTTGAGAGGTGGGACCATGTGAACATGATGGAGTTCACAATGCCAAATACAAGGTCCTGCTCCCGGGTAAGGGCAGTCCCCGGCACAGACACAAGCTGAGGGAAACTGGATGGTGCAGCCCTGAGAAGGACTTGAGGCTGGGTGACAAGAAGCTCCCTGTGACCAAGATTCAGTGTGCACTTGAGCCCAGAAACCAACCATGTGCTGGGCTGCATCCCCAGAGCGTGACCAGCAGGTCGAGAGAGGTGATTCTTCCCCTCTGCTCCACTCTGGTGAGACCCCCCTGCAGTCTTGTGCTCAGCTCTGGGGCAACACCACAAGGACATGAAGCTGTTGGAGGAAGTCCAGAGGAGGCCATGGAGATGCTGTGAGAGCTGTAGCAGCTCTGCTCTGGAGCCAGGCTGAGAGAGCTGGGCTGGTTCAGCTTGGAGAAGAGAAGGCTCCAGTGACACCTTAGAGCAGCTTTCAGTGCCTAAAGGGGTGCCAAGAAACCTGCAGAGGGGCTTTTGACAAGGACCTGCAGAGACAGCAGAAGGGGGAATGGCTTTAAACGGACAGAGGGAGGTGCTGAAAAAGGACCTTGGGAAACTCCTGCTCTATTGGATACAGGCAGGGTGAGCAGGAGCAGTGGGGTGCTGGGCCCTGAGCATCATAAAATGCTGTGAGGCAAGGGGTGGCATGAGAGGGTACCTGGGGCATCAGGGACCGAGGGAGCCAGGGGGAGCACCCTTTGGGGAGCATCATGGGCAGCAGAGCTGTTGGAAGTCTAGTGGGTCAGCAGCATTGGAGGGGTCAAAGGGGCAGGAAATGGTTGAGGTATTCCATGGGATCAGGGGTACCGGGAAGCAACAGGCAGGGATTCAGAGGGGCAGGAATCTATTGGTAGGGGGAGCCCCAGTGGGATGGCAGCCGTGGTAGGGAGCTGCCAGAAGTTAGGGGAGCATTGATGGGTAAAAGGGATGGCAGCGCAGTGGGTGCAAGGCAAAGGGGGACCAGTGGGGGGCAGGCCTGTCCCACATCAAGGCCCTGCTGCCCATAGGTCTTAAAGGACTTGTGCCACAAGCACCTTATTACCGTGCACCAAAGCACGGAGACCTACCTCCTCACGGAGCTGCCCTCCTCGGGGAGCATCCTGGACACCTCGAGTCGACCCCACATGCGGGGCTGCCCAGCATGAGCCTGACCTTCTGCCGGTCCTGTGCTTAAACCTGTCCAGAGATCCTGCCGTTCCCGCGTCAGCATAACCCCTGCCTGCTATCTCCTAGTTCCCCTAGTCAACAGCAGACACAGAGCTGACAGTTTCAGTGTGTGCTAGTGCTACCTTCCTGGGCTGTAAGTACATGCAGCCAGCAACTCCATGTGTTTCTAGAGAGAGAGCATGTACAGGAAGAGCAGGAAAATCCAGTCAGAGTAAAGGTTGGGAAAGAATTTGAGATTGCTTAGCTTAAGGCATGAGGAAAGATTATGGCAGAGCAACAGCAGAAACTATCCCTGTGGGCAAGGCCATGATCTATAGCATTTCTGTACGTCTGGAAAGATCTGAAGAGGTCAGGAGACAGGCCACAGGGCAAGGACACAGCCCGCTGAACTGCATCCATGCAATCTCCTTCCCAGCCTCCATTCTCCAGGGGCATCTCAAGAGGATTTATGACATCCGAGCCCATTCTCCTTGTATCCAAGGCTGTTGGGCAGCTTGCCATTCCCTCTTCACAGGGCTGCACCGTCACTCCCAAGGAGCACCATACAGCCTTTGCAGAGCCTGCTTTTGGAGTGACCACCACTCATGACACGTCACCAGGCAAAGCTCCTAATACGAGCTGGCAATCTCCAGTTGAAGCATTCAGTCTTCCCAACACAGCGTACGAAATGAAACAAAATCAGAGAGATGAGAACACATTCATTTGCTGTTCAAAACATAAAAGAGAACAGAATCTTTCCAAAAGCCTGGCTGAAAATTTTAGCAATTATGACCTGGTCAAGAGAAAATCTTGAAAAGGTCTCAAATGTTAGGAGAAGCTTCCAGAGATGTGGCAAAGTACGTATCAGCACATGACACAGTACTTTTTTGCTAGTTATCCATATCTTCTGAGATAGTTGAGGCTTGTATTTTTAACAACTGCTTCCTTCTTTTTGGTCCACTGCCTTGTCTTTGTTCCTGGGGTTAATTAATTCATGTATTTTCCTCTTGAATCTCCATGTTGCATCAGGTACAGGATCAGCCAGCAGTAAGTCAGAAGAAATGGATGCAGGACAGTTGAGATCCCTTGTCCAAAGAGCCATTTGCCAGGAACTGCTTCACTTTTTCACTGTGCAGGGGCAGAGAACGTATACCAGCAGTGGGAGGCACAACGTATGAGTGTGGCATCTTTCTCCATTACCACTGGGTACAGACAGGCGCTATTGCTGATACTGGTGGGGATGGTTTATTTTTCTTTATATGCCATGACTTGTTTTGAGGGCAGAATCCCCACACTGCTGGGGAGGCTCTGTGGTCAGTCAGCCTTGCTGGAGCGTGTCTGTCGAGATCAGCAGCGGAGGATGTGCTTTCCAAAGAGGTATTGTCACCTCCCCAGAAGATCAATGGTAGCGGGCAATCACATCCAAAACTCTGACTTCTGCTTCAGAGAACGGTCTGGAAGACAAAATAGTAGAAGGTGACTGTTCAGAGACCAAAGCTATGATTATCCAAGTCCCATCCTCACTGCTCAGTCTAACAGGCAGAGTTTTGCCCTTCTCCACATCCCTGTATCAGCGGTGCTGTCTCCCCATGCTCACACATATGCTGTAGCTCTGGGCAGGGTCTCTAAGCCCCTCAGGCCCGTACAAACTAGGCTCTTTCAACTGCCCTGTTTCCCCATGTCCCAGTGGCTCTTCACACAGAAGCGCCTTAACGACACCAAGCTCACCCATCCTCCTGCTGACCCCTGCGAGCGGGGAGTCCATTTCAGGTGCTGGGGTGCCAACATTTCAGTCATGAGAGGTTCCTATTCCAGCAGCGGGGACATCTTCCAGGCGCCTGCATTAGGCCACACCACCACAGCACAGGGCTCCACACACCATGGGGACCCGGCAGTCCCGCTCCCCAAGCCGGCAGGGTCCCGGCACCACCACAACCCCCAGTCCCAGCAGAGAGCCCTGGAGCCGCGCCGCCCCTCACCCGCGCGTCGAGGCCACACCAAGATGGCGGCGGGCGCTGTTGCCCTCAGTAAAGATGGGGCGGCGCTCCCCCCGGAAGTGCTGGCAGGCGGCGTCACCGCCCCGAGCCCGCTCCAAAGGCGGGGATTGGCCGGGAGCGCCGGCGTGCCGTGGCGTGGCGCCGTGCGGCGCGAGGCGGGCGCCGCTGCTGCTCCCGCCGTCTCCGCCGCTCCGGGCCGCCGCCGCCGCCGCCGCCGCCACCGCCGCCCCGGCTATGAGGAAGCGCAACGAATCGGTTACGGTGGAGCATGAGCGCGCTGCTGCCGCCGCCGCCGCGCCCGCGCCGCTCGACAAGGGCTGCAGCCTGAGGCACAGCCTGCGCCTGCCCGCCGCTGCCGACGACACGGGCATGAAGCGACCGGTGGGCAGGTGAGCGCCGGTCCCTGCGCCGGGCTTTGTTATCCCCCCCGGCCCTGAGGGACTGGAGAGAGCCCGCCCGCCACCGGCCCTGCGGCCGCAGCATCCGCTCCGCAGCGGGGAGCACTGGGCAGCTCCTCAGGCTGGCGGCGGGGACAGCGGGGCTGTTAGCGAGGAGAAGGAAGGGGCCTTTCCCCGCTTCCTAGCACCGCGGCGGCCGAAGAGCCCCCGGGGCAGGCAGATCCCTGGGAACTGAGGGTGTTTCCCGCCTCGGTTGCACTTCCCTGGCTTCCGCGCGCAGGGTGAGCCGGTGCCGTCCCCTCGGGTGCTTTCGGGTTCTCGGTCAGGCAGCATAATTAGGGGATGGGGTGGTAGCGGGTCCTGCAGACCCGGGTCTGACCGGCAGAGGCTGGAGGGGTTTGATTTTCATACCTGAGCGTGGCTTCATCCAGCTCGTTTCGCTATCGGCTGGCGTTCGCCTGGAATAAACGGCTAGCACAAACCTGTCGCCATCAGAGAGTGTATGTGGAGGAGCAGGGGCCTGCAGGTAGGATGGCTTTGTTTATGTTTTTAAGAAACTGGTGCCTGTCAGTGTCATCTTGTCTGTAAATGAATCAGATTTAGCATCTCCTTCCTATAGATGAATCAGATTTAAGTGTTGGTAGCAGATCAGATGTGTGGCTCTGTTGAAAACAGTTTATCTATGGCTTTTGCTGGCAGTGTTAACATTTTAAACACGTACTTACGTACATATTTATGGTGGGAAAATGTTCGTGTTCCTCTATAAAAACCAATGAATCTCTAGCAATAGGAGATGCTTGTAAGATGGGACCTTCTTCATACAGGATTTCGAGGGGATGTAGTACAGGGAAGACGACTCGCAGTTGCAGAGGGCTAGGGAAGAAAAGATGTGACCTTTTAGTTTCATCTCCACCAGTGTAGTGCTTTTCTTTGAATGCGTTTTGTAGGTGTGAGGAATAAGGAATGATGAAAGAGCTGTGTGGTTTGGGTGGCTGAAGCCAAATTGCTGTGCTTCAGGAAAACAGCAGCCCATTTAGAAAGAAAAAGTGCCCATCAGTGGATTTCCAGAAAATGAGCCAATGTGGCTGTTTCTCTGATAAACTTTCTGTTCATTTTTCTGTTCTCATAGACAAAATTAACTTTTGAAGTTAACTTTTTCCTGCTCATTTTGTGAATTTTCATCATGTTCAAAGGCAGAGGCTTAAAATGTTCTCTCCTTTTATTGGGTAATAGCTGTTCAATTTGATGCCCTGGAGGTAATCCTTTGGGATGTTGTCAGCCCTCTGTTCAGGTTACAACAGGCTTTGGTGCTTGGAAATGGCGCTGGGCTCATCTCTCCCGTGACTGTGCAATGGATCAGGCTCTGTCAGTGCTTTGCTTCTGGAACGCTTGACAGTTCAGCACATTGGTTCCATTGTCTTATGTGGATAATCTCTAAGATTGCAGGTAAACAAATGATGGCTTATAACTTCTTAAATGAGGTGAATGGCATTCAGGTACTTTTCACTGAAGCAGAACTACTCCTTCAGTGCTGGGCATTGAGCAAACCCTAAGAGCATATCGCACAGGCTGTTGGCTTGCTCTGACAGGCAGGTACTCTGTGGCAATCAGATGTAGCACAACTATTAGACACAAAGGCCTGCTGAAAGCAAGGAAAGCACAGCCCATCTGTGGAAAGGTTTCTTGCATTTATTTCTCCATGTACGCCTTTAACAATGGTCAGGAGGCAAATTTTCCTCACTTTTCACCTAAGTGCTTTGGGCTTTCTTTGTGTGTCAGTTACTGTATTCTCTACAGCAGTGCTTCCCAAACTCTTGACGTTATAGGAAAGCCTCATTTGTTTGGAACTCGCTTTCCCTTTTCCATATGTCAAGATTATTTATTTTATTTAAAAGAGAGTCCTGTAGATCATCTTGTGTGGTGTTGCCAGCATGGTGTATTCTTGTAACTGAGTGAAAATGCAAAGTGAAACAATCACCAACTTCTGTGCTATTGTTGTCCTTTCTTTTCTGCTGTCCTGGGTTGGGTTCTCTGACTTTCTTACTGTCTTCCTCCTTCAAATGCCTCACTTTGTGAGCCTGCAGATGGTGGTTTGCAGGCAATACCCTCTGCTTATGTTTTCTCCAAGGTAACAAATACGCTTCTGAAGTGTGAGTCTGAGTGTGCAGGACTGGGAGGTCCAGGCAGAAGAAGATATGATGCCCAGAGATAAGGTTGTTGTCCAGAACAAACACCTTCAGTCAGGTCAGACAGCTTTCAAGCTCTGCATCCCTCCCACCTTTAGCAGCAGACAGCAGTGGATGTTTAAGGAAGAGCATGAGGAGGGTACATATACAGTGAGGATCACCTTTGGGGGGTACAAGCTACTGTACAAGCCTCTAGATCCGCTTATTTTAATGTGCACAGTCATGCTGTTATTGCAGTATTCCTCATACCACTGGAAACAAAAGTAGGGTGGCGTTTTCAGTGTGTTACATCAGTTTAACTCATCAGCTTGCAGAAACTGTACTGAGGTGAAAACTGTGCTGCAAGGTTGCTGGGATGGTGGAGATGGTACAATACCTGGAACTGGGGATTGGTACCACAGCAAACTGTTCTGAGCGGCTTGCTCATCGATGAAATAGTTAACATCAGCAATTCTAGCGGCAGCAGTGAATTCGGTGTTCAGGGGAAGCTGGGCTGTCTGCATTTCACGCTGCTGTTATTTAGTCTCTCTGCAGACTTGGCAAAACAGCACGTATGTTTGACTTCAGTATGTGGGCTTCCGTCTTTTGTTTGTAAATGATACATACCTCTGGTTAGAAAAGCAAACCGAGCCCACAGTGGCTTGAAGTGGCTGTGAGTTCTGCAGCCAAGGGCTGATCGTGTGGTAGCTCCTGCAGGGCTTTCTGTTCATGTCCAGTTCCTCAGCAAAGGCTAAAGAGCACCATGGCTGCAGAGTGATGTTTGTAGAGGACAGGACTGAGTTATCAGCAGGAGCAGCTTTATTCTTGCAGGAGTATTTTTGCGGTTTACTAGCGCTGTGTTTGTCCCTCTGTTTTGGTTCAGTCATATCCTCACACTGTGCTTATTCATCCGGGAGTTGAAACTCACTCTGAAGAGGTGGCTATGCATTTGAACTGCTCTGTTACTGAACGCGTGCGTGTGTGCATTCGTGTAACAGAGCAGGGTGTCTGCTAGACAAGATCTGTGTGGCTTTGGCTGATGCATGCTGTAGTCCGCGTGGCTTTTCTTAAGTGGTTTACAAATGGAAAGGAAAGGCACGTATATAGGTATTGCCATTCTTCTTCCATAGGTAATAGTAAAGTACAATGTGGTGGTTATCTAAGAACTTCACTGGTAGTTCTAAAAGTGTGTGAATGCTTTGGTTTTTAAAGGAACTGAGATGCGTTGCCCGAAACTGCTCACTGCAGTGATGTGCTGCCAAAGCAGCAGCGTGCAGTGCTTGGATTTCCTGGTATGCATGTTTTGTGTGGATGGGCATTCTTCTAATACTTGCGTCATGATGCGTTTTTCAGGTGACAGTGTTTAAGTGCCAGGTGGTTATGAAGATGCCTTGTGTTTGGGTACTTGCTCTGGCTCATTTGTGTGCCCAGTGGCTCTGATGTTCTGAGAAAATGCGATTATATAGCTAATTCCACATGTGTCTGACTTTCTCCTTTTCTGTGAATGGGAACTCAGTGGCTGTGTGGAAGTCCTGGTTTGTCCTGTGCATTGTCAGCTATTTTGACAGCTTTTGGCCAAGTGTGTGTCTCTGAATTGCTCCCAGGTTACCAGTTTGGGGCACTGGGTGTTAGATCTCTGTGTCACCTTCTCCATTTGTTCAGTCTTTGCAGCCATTATGATTCTCTTTCCTTGTGCTCATCTTATCCCCCTCTTTCTCGAAGGCTTAAAATTCATTCAGCAAAAATAGCAAGACTCCTGCAATGTGGGGAGTTACTAGTTTTGTTCAGTTCTGTGCCTCAATGTGTTACTGTTAAAGTCTATGTTTTTTCACCATGCTCTTCACTGGCTTTGTGTTTTATGTTAAACAGGCCTGGTTTACTCTCCAGAATATCTTAAGACTCCTGGCATTCTTCTGCAGGCCTGTCTGTATGATCTAGGGGCTTTTTTTGCTGGGATCCCCCTTTCCCAGGAGCCTCTCTGGATTTTCTGTAGTAGAGCACAGTATTTTTCTGCGGCATCTGCACTGTACCATGCTGCATCTGCACTGTACCATGCTGCATCTGCACTGTACCATGCTGCATCTCATAGTCTCTGAGGAGTTTTCTCAAGTCCCCCCATTTCTCATTGACAGCTATGCTCAGTTCAGGCTGAAGAACATTTTGCCCTCCAGTTACACTGAGTGTGAGTCTCCTTGAGCTCTGTATCTCGTTGCGGTGCCGTACTTCTGACCTCATGCGTGCCCCTGGCTTGGGGTGCTCTGCTTTGATAGTTTATGCCTGAATTAATAGTTACTGCGGTGTTATTAATTGCTACTGCTTTGTAATTTATATCAAGTCCTTTTCTACTTAGGAGCTGTGTGAATTGCAGACCTCTGTTGTTTCATACCTAAACTTCCCGGTGTATGGGTGGTTTTAGGTAACCCCTGGAACCAAGAGGGCTTTCTAGTTACCTCTATACTGAAGATGTTTGTAGAGACAAAGGTCTTCTCAGTGTTGTGATGATCTTTTCTGTCCTTTCTCCTTGACTGGCCTCTACCCGTTCCTTTGGGCATAGGGCGAGTGTGATCACGGGCTGGGTGTGATGCTGCACTATAGGGTGGCCAGCTAAACTGAGCTTTTAACATCAGCTCAAGTCCCAGGTTCCCATATGCACTTTTCTCTGTAGATATTCTTTTTAGTTCCAGTATCCCCATGTCTATTTCCAACCTGCTTTCACTTACACAGACCATCCCTGGTCTACTTAAAACAAGCTAAATTTTGAGGATGACTTGCTTTTGTGCTATAAATGGCATGTTGTTGCTGAGCCGGGAATCTAGTTCTCTGCTAATGCAGTCACAGGTTATCACTGTGAGTCTGTAGTTTTTCTCCAGGATGCAATATGCATGCGTTTCTTTTTGGTGAAAACAGCATTGTAGTGTTTTCATTAACATCATCGGAATTTGCTGCTGTGATACATGCAGGAGGTGTATCCAAGCAGGACTCCTGCTGTAGATGAAGAGTCCTGCCTGCTGAGTCCAGTTTCCTTTAAAAGGCACCACGATGTGCTCTTAGGAGGCTACAGCTAAGTTACTTTACCCTTCCAGGCCTGAAGGCAGGTCGATTGTTTTGGTAATCATGCTAGGGCATGGAATTAGTCAATAGGCTTCTTCAATAGCAGTTCCCTTACAAAACGCTGGGTTTCAGAAACAGAGTGGGTAGCTGTGCTGTAAATGTCATGCTCTTGTTAGAGTAGTGGACAGCTGACATCTAGAGTGAGTGAGTGTAAGCAAAGGGGGTTCACTGTGGCTGTAATGTGGGAGCACTATTTCAATGTAGCTGTGACTGAATCAGTATCACAAGAACATTAAAAAGGAAGTACTCCTGGTGTATTGAAAGAGTAACAGAAGACCTAGGAGACTTTAAAATCATAAGCCTGAGGTGGAGTCTGTGCAATTTTAATGGTAAGAGTTAGTTTGCAATTCAGTGAAAGGAAGATTTAGCAACTAAATATATGTATATATATGTACTAATGAAAATAGATCTGTCCTGTCTTAAGAGGTCTTAATATGAAATGTGACAGGTTTGTCAAGGTTACAGCCTGATTGATGGATGCATCAGTGGTAGAATTGTTTCTCCGAAGCACTTGACTTTGTACTATAGTTTATTGAAAGGACTTGCATTACTAATGGAGAGCATGTTATCTGCACTGAAAACTGTCTCAGTGGAGAGAGAAACAACTGGGGAGTTATCTTGGGGTGGATGTTTGGGCTCAAAGGTGCTTCATTTTGTATATTGTATATCACCCATCCCAAAGATGAGGCAATTGCTGTTGGTAAAACTGGGAGGAGGAGGAGGGGTTGCTGAGAGCTAATGAATGGGGCAGCTGGTGACATAGTGAAAAGCTCACCAGAACACAGGTTAAATGTGGCTGCAGTGGGGCAGGATGGCAGGAAAAAGTTTGGGGTGGGAACTGAAGCAGAGACTGAACTTGCTCTGTTGTAGGTGATTACCTCTGCAAGCAGTTGCGCGTCCTTTCACCCAGGCCTGGCACCCGTACTGCCTGTCCAGGAGGAGGGGTGTGAGCTGGGCTTTGTCCTTTTACCTTGCTGGCAAGCAGCTCTCAAAGCAGTAAGTGTTGATAAAACAGTGCAGCACTGAGCTTCAGAGATCTGCCTCTTCCTTATTGAAAGCAGTTTCAGTTTGCAGGCAGAATCTCCTAATTTTAGGCTCTATTAAGTGCCTTGATCATTTAAAGTATGCCTGAGCTAGCAGGAAGGATGTCTGTGTTTACTTTCCAAATCAAAGTGTTTATTTAACCCAGATTTATTTCAACATTGTAACTGGTACTGAGTAGTAGAGCAATAAGAAAGGATTGTTAGACTAGGCAATTAACTTTTAAAGTACAAACACTCAAGAGTATTTGGGTTAAGCCCCACAGCTGCTTTCTCCTTGTTTCTGTCAACCACAGAAAGAGCGCTCTAGAAATCAAACTAAGAGCATGAAGACCCCAGTCATTGAAGTTGTCTTCTGAATGTAGCAAATAGCTGAAGCAAAACCTGCCAGTGTAGAACATACAGGATTGAGTAGTGCAAGTAGTTCAATCTTTGTGGATTTTACTTTTAAAATAAAAAAGAAAATCCCTCCCCTGATACATATTTTTTTGTACCTGCTGTGTCTGAATGGGTTTAAGCACAGATAACTGCCTATAGAATTCTTCTTTTAATGTCTCTCAAACCCAGAGTTTTTGCCTCTCATATCTCTTGGGAAGAGATAACAGTATTCTTTGGTTACCTCCTGCTTGTGTTTTAGGTGGGGTGATGTGTGAATAGCAAGGGCTGATATTCCTTCTCAGCCTCCAAAAAGAACAAATGGGTAGACCAAAATGTGGGCCATTCATTTATAGTATCCTGCTTGTACATCAGGTACAGGATGAAGAAGGGTAGCTTAAGATTTCAAATGTTCTTCCCTATAGTACCTGTGCTGCTGTTCTGAGCATGAATGGTTACATTAAAATCAGATTGGTACCCACTGAAAGTGGGGATTAATTTCTCTTGCAGAAGAGATTGGTGTTGACTAGTAAGTGAAATGAGGTTGTGTGGAGCCTCGTGTCTCTCCTTCCTAAAGGTGTGCAGAATAAAGGACTGTGTATGGCGTAACTGAAAAAAGAAACCTCTTGAAGAGTACTTCTCAGTGGGATATATGCAAGTGCACAGCAGAGCACAGTAAGTGCATTTACCCTCTTTGAAGGCTGGTTTGCTTTCCCCTCTCAGTAAAGCTTCCCCTGGGGTGACTTTTCTGAGGCAGAGGAGCCAACACAATTGAGGGTGATGTAACTGGAGCTTTGGAGTCAGGGCTTCCAGGTTGCAGCATCCTTGCTTGTGGAGGAAAGTGTGTGCACCATGTTCAAGACTAGTTTTTAGACTTGGCATTCTCAGGAGGGGAACAGCCTGGCTGTGTTTTCTCCCCTAAACCAGCCCTATTTCACTTCTTGTAAAGTTCTGATTGTTGTCAGAGCAGCTTTAGTTAGCGGGAGTGAAGCTGACAATGTCAGCTTTATACTGCTGAGTATGAAAACTGTGGATTGGGTACAATCAGGGGAAATATGCCATTCTCTTGTCCTTGCAAACCCAGCAGAAATGCAGTGAATAACCTTTTATTTCGGTTTCTGCTGGCTTTGTGCTCTCTCTAGTAAAGCCTTCTTTTGACTATCAGAGCAGGGACCCCGTTTCACATTAAATTTTGGGACAGGCTGATGTACAGGGTTGCAAAATGTTCTATTTCCATGCAGTTAAGTAGAAACTCCAACACCCGCTTCTCACCTTTTCTGAGTATGTGTTTTCTAGCTTGGCTCATCAGAGTTCTGTAGTGTTAGCAAAGGCTCTGGATTTAATTGTCTTTAATTTTTCAAGCCTTTGGCCTTTTGGAGCTGTTTCCTCAACAAGATGATAGCTGAAAGCTGGAATCCCTGAATAAAGCGCAGATGAAAGCAGGAATGGATTAATCATCCTGTCTCCATGCAAAATAACCCCCTGCTCAAGGTATGTCAGAGGCTGACAGGGATTCTGTATCTGTTCATACATCTGTTCTTTAGCCACCACTGTTCTTTATGGCCATGCACTGCTTGTTAAGCCTCCCTTTTTAAACAGGTCACAATTACAGAGGGCACTGTGACCGCCAGCTCAGTGTAACCATGCTCAGCTGACAGTATATGTAATGTTTTGGCATTGTTGAATGTTCTTGTTTGCTTGCATGCCTCTAAGGGGGAACTGTTGGCTCATTGTAATCAATGTGTATTGCTAAGGATGTGTTCTGCATCTAAAAGGTGGCAGTATCGATGCTAACACAAAAGCAGGGTTTTTTTTCTTCAGGCTTCCAAGGAGGAATGGCTTCTGATCTCTGCTAGCAAAAGCAGAGCTGTTTCAGTTGAACAAATGTAAGACAACCATCTTCATGCATTGAAAGGAAAAGGTCTCCAATACACGGATGAGGCTTTTGCTCAGGTGGTTTAAAAGACACCAGAGCCACAGAGCCTGAGTGATAATTCTCAAACCCTGTGGCTTGTGGCTGTCTCCTAAAAACTGTTGTGTAAAAAGATTTCATGTTCACACAGTTGTGCAGCTTGGAAATGTGGGCCTGTTCACGTTGGGATGAAGTCTGAACCTATGGATTCCTGCTGTTGCTGCAAGGTTAACACACACATCCAAGTCTGGTGGATTAGCAGCATGTTAACAGGTTTTAAGTGGTGCTGGGGAGCTGGCTTGCCTGTACTCTGTGCTTTTTCAGTTATGGTATGCATTCAACAGACAAGTGGCTTTATGTTAAATGCCACTTAGGAACTGTGGTGGAGTATTAGATGTCTATAAGGGTTTGAGCCTTTGCTTGTGTACCTGAATGTTCCTCCGTGTGAAGGAGAGTGTGGTAGAGAGAAATGAGCTGTGCTGCTTCAATAAAAATCCCACTCAGCTGGGCCAAGCTCCTGTTCTGCACTTCAGTGCAGTTTCAGTCTTTTTGTGTTTATGGTTTGGGTTTTTTCCCCCCTCTTTTTGTAGGCAGCTTTCCCTTCCCCAGTTTATGGACTAGGGAAAGGGCTGTGCCTGTAATAGAAACCAGCTGTCAGCTGTGAAATGAGTGAAAAACTTAAGAATTCAGTCAACACAGTGGAGGGAGTGCACCGCAGTAGTATCTCAATGCCAAACTTGACTGAAATGCAGCGTGGGTGACTTCAGCTTTGATCAGCGTCAGCAGCATTGCTTGGGGAGCTCTGCAGAAAGTGTGTTCTTGGAGTTTAAACAAATGGTTCTGGTGCAAATTAACCGGCTGATGCAGAATGGTCATTCAGGGCAAGTCAGCAACCTTAAAACCCTAATCCCCAAGCCTGTTTTCCTGTCCCAAAAGTCAATGGTTCAGTTGCCTTAGGGTATAATTATTCATTGTTTGCTACATACTTAAAATAATAGAAGCATCTGCTCCTTTCTTGTTACACCATTCAGGGCAGCTTAGGTGCCGGTTGTAGAGACTCTAGGGCATGGCACTGGAAAGGGATGGGATGCTTGAGGGGGAAAGGTTAGATGTAGCTCCCATGTCCTGTGCTGTGGGGTGTCTAAATTCTTATGTGAGCCTTTCCCTACTTTGCTTCAATTGCTCTGTGTTTTAGAAACATGTGTCATTGCCAAAGGCCCATACATTCCCTGCAGGCTGCTCCATTATTTCTGCTCATTAATGTTCTACACTAACTTGCCTTTCCCTCACTTTATGGACTTAATTTTTTAACCTGCTGTGTTCTGAGTCCCTGCATGATGCTCCCTGGCATTTTATTGCTATTGCCTGCCTGCTCAGCTGTGCCTTCTTCCCCTGAATGCTGATGCTGCTTTTCCCCCTCTTGCTGTATTAGGGTCTTGATTCTTGCAATCCTACCCAAGATCTTTCCTATCCACAAACTGAAATGTGCTTATGAAGATCTCAGTAGCTGGAGCTTGCTGGCCCTTTCTGAAAAACCCAATTTATTGGGATGCTCTCCTTTGCTTTGCAGTTCTGTCTCTCGAGGAGACAGACCTCAGATTTTGTACATGACTGGCTAGATGGCTTCCTTCTCACTGTTTATTGTTTTAAGTTAATGTTTAATTACTTGATATTAATCAGAAGGAGGCACAGAGGCAGTCCAAGTGAGAGTCTGGGCTGCAAGGGGGGAGCTATGTAATGAGGTGCTAGACTGGAGGAATTTGGGAGCTTAAAGTTACAAACTCCATCTCCA
The DNA here is from genome assembly GCA_009867235.2 of Psittacus erithacus. Lineage (NCBI taxonomy): Eukaryota > Metazoa > Chordata > Aves > Psittaciformes > Psittacidae > Psittacus > Psittacus erithacus. The sequence continues at coordinate 14,470 of WYDI02027987.1, forward strand.
TTCAGAGAGTTGGAAAAACATGGCCTGGAGATCATACTGCAGCCAAAAGGAGATGCCTATAGGCAACAGCTTGTTTTGGGCTGAAATGGATAAGGGAGCCTCAGGGGAGACCTTGGGAATAGACAGTTTGAAATGAGGGAAGGGAAAGGACATGCTTGTATGCCCCAGCATCCTACATTCCTCCTACATCCTACATCCCCAGCAGTGTTCAAGGCCAGGTTGGATGGGGCTTGGAGCAACCTGCTCTAGTGGAAGGTGTCCCTGCTCGTGGCAGGGGATTGGAACTGGATAAGCTTTAAGGGCCTTTCCAACCCAAACTGGTCTGTGAATATGTCTAAAGCAGCAGTTGTGCAGTCTCTGTAAGCTGATGCCACTGCCAAAAGAGACCTGGAGGGTCGTTCTTTGGACAGGTGTTTCTCCTACAACTGCTCAACCATATCTACAACCTGATCCATTAAAAAAGCTAATTTTCTATGTATTTGCATGTGTCCGCTCTGATGCAGATACAGGTGCAGGTTCTTCCTACAATGAGTTTTCCTTTGTGGCCATATTAACATTTGCCACCTTCAGACTGCCTAGCTATGGAAGTGAATGGGAAGTGGGATAAACTGCAGGAAGTGCCTGTGGAAGTGCTGCTTAGCATATAGACAGCATACTGTGGTGCTGTTTGCTGACACACAGAGCTTCTCTGGAGCTGTGTGTGCAGTTTTCACTGTCCTGTGGTACTGCTATGAACAGAGCCATAAGCTAGTGCTTATGACAGCTTTCTGCTATGCTTTAGAAGTTCAACGTACTATTGGGGGGAAGGAAGACAGTATTTTTTGCTGTAATTGCAGCAAAGAAAAGACTAAGTTTCAGTAGCTGGCAGTGTCTTTCTGTGGTTAGAACAGCTTGACTATCCTGCCAAATGCCAACTCAAAAGGTTTTATGGGTGTACTGACATCTCCTTGTCAACGTTGGGTTTTGAGCCGTGGTTGGGACACCTCTCTCCATCACTGTTGGTGCTGTGTCTGTTCAGAAGATGAGCTGTCACGTATTCCGAGGAATCTGAAGGTGGAGCCTGCATGTTTGGAAACTTTCTCAAAACCTCTCAGCTTGCCTTGCTTTTCTCTCTTATTTTCTTACTGAAAACCCTTAGGCCTTAAATTAGCTGCCTTTCACTGCTTTATTAAGCCCATTATTCCTGTTAATTTGTCTTTTAATTCAAAGAGAAATAGTAGAACATCCCAACTATTTGCTCCTGGGTACAGCCTTAGTAGGCTGGTGGGAACTATGGAGTGGAGCTTTTCCTGGCCTGGGTCTCTGCCAGTAAAGGCTGGAATGCCTTGCTCCATCCTAGCTTTTTAAGACCAGCATTTAAAGAGTTTTAATGTGTTATTCACCCCCCTCTCCCACTTTCTCATTGGTGGTCATAGTACTGTTTAGTAGCTTAGCTGGATTTTGAGATGTGGATAGCTTTTTCTCTCTCTACCTACCAGGTAAATCTTTACTTAGCTTTTTGTTGTGGTACCCTTCACTTTTTCTAGGAGAAAACACTGTTCGGGGTGAAGTTGTGTGAACCTGATGAATTTTAGTCTGTGTAACTTAGCTTTGTGCTGCCAGAGGGACATTCATGAAGCATGGGCTGTTGTACCTTGCCAGGAGTTGGTGGGAGGAATTAAGCAGACAACTGTTCTAGGCAGAGTGTCCTTTGTAGGATTAGGGAATGGGCTTGGGGGATCTCTTGGGATCTTTTACAGCCTCTTTAATGTACAGGTAACGTATGATGTGACTAAAAAAGTCCCTGATTTCAGATGCTTTTCGTAGGTCAAATAATGACTGTTTTGGATGCAACAATGATGAAAGCCATAGGACTGGGTATGAATTTGCCTGTTGTGTCTTCTGTACCTTTGATGGCATATAATGGAAATTTACCTTGTACTAATTGGCTGACACTTCCTGGTGACAGATCTAACATCTCTTACTGTTAATGCTTGGTTTTATGTGCAGATGGATTTGTACTTATTATAGAGGCTAAAGGACAAACAGAACAAATCCCCCATCCCCAGCAGTGTTCAAGGCCAGGTTGGACAGGGCTTGGAGCAAGCTGCTCTAGTGGAAGGTGTCCCTGTCTGTAGCAGGGGGTTGGAACTGGATGAGCTTTAAGGGCCTTTCCAACCCAACCCAAAGCATTCTGGGATTCCATGATTCAGTGTGTCGGCTCCTAAAATTGGCGAAAGGGAGATGAATAATTTCATGCCTCTTGGAGAAACTCATCTGTGCTTTCAGCTGCCGGCACTTCCTGATACCAAGAGCTGGTCGCTCATTCGCCTGCACTGTTGTTCCTGCTAGAGGCTGCCTGCTGGAAGGCAAAGGGAGTTGTGTTGCCTGGAAGGTTTGCACGCATTTTAGTTCTTGATTGGAACGATACTTGAGGGCCTCAGTGTTTCTGCCTGTGAAATGGGCAGCTGTAATCAACTAGATTAACCAACTAGATCCTTAGAATCACACCTTACGTATATTAAATGCATATATACACATATGGATGTGTATGTGGTAATTATTCTGAGGCAATACAGTATATTTTGAGAAAAACTGAGATAAAATAACTAGCTGCTGTGTGATCCTTCACTTGTGTGTGTGTGTGCGTGTGGTGTTGGTTTGGGGATTTTTGGTAGTTTACTCTTCCCAATTGGAATACTTTGGAGAAGATAGAAATAACATGGTGGGGCAATTGCTGGAAACTCAGTCTGGACTCGTAGAAAATGATGATGCAGATGTCAAGTTTCATAATGCCTTTTGACTTAGATCTGCTTTTCATGGTGTTGAGAGGTGTGAACCCTTTTAGCTGGACGAGGCAGAATGTCTGCTCCAGCTTGTACCTGCGATCACGTGTGATTTTTATCAGCCTCATTACACAGTTCCTCAAAATATGTGAAAATCCAACTAAACAAAGTCTTGCTGATAGTGGTTTAGATGGGAAGGGCACTCAGGCTACTTTTTGCAGTCAGACATGTGATAGCGCGTTTCTAGAGATCCCGGAATACCTTAAATCAGCAGAACAAAAAGCTCTTGTTACAGAGTGGTTTAAAATGTAATCAGTGGGGAGTTTCTGTTCCCTGTTCCTAAACTGTGTATCATCAGCTGACAGTTTGGGTACTTCTGCTTCTCTCAGCTGATGCTACATAAACAAAACTAACTTTAAACAGTATAAGAGTCAGTGACCAGGTTTTCAAATATGCCAGGCACGCAGATCCTTGTGAAAATTGCTTCACAAAATTCCTGCTGTATTCAGCTCTTTCTCTCTTTTCCTTTCTTCTTCTTTTATACAGGCGATATGGATTATGGTTCCGACTGCGGAAGTTAATAATCTGGCTGCTGGGAATGTACATTGCCATTCCATTTCTAGTAAAACTCTGCCCTGCTATTCAGGCAAAGCTGGTCTTCCTAAACTTTGGTAAGTGACTCAGTTTATTGGGATGGGTGAGGGGTGAAAGGGAGGAGTGTCTTTATCTTTCATCTGTCTGCCTTCACTTTCATCCTGCATGTCTATGGCTTGTGTAGGTTCTCCAGACTGTGGTTTGGAAAGCATTCTCTGTGGCCCCAGGGGTCTTTGTATGTAGCATGTCTTTATAGAAACACAGTGACCAAACTGAAGCCAATTCTCAAAGGGTTTTCTCCAGGAAAGCTGCAATATGTTGAATACATTTTTCTGAAGGGTTCAGTGAAGTTGCATGAATAGACAGCAAGCAAGTGAAGTTAAACCCAGTGAATTGTTTTCCAGGCAGGGACACTTCACCCAAAAGCACTTTAGGAGAATATTCTGCTTGGAGCAGAAGAGGCCTTGTTCGTGCAGTCAGGCTGAATGTTTTCCTTGTGCCTGTTTAGCCTTTGCATTTGATCACACTGTCTGTACAGTGGGTCTGGTGAGCTGGCTCATCACAAAGGGAGGCCTGAGCATCCACAGGATGGAATATGTATTCATTTGTTCAGCTGGAAAAGAGAAGGCTCTGGGGAAACCTTATAACAGTCTCCCAGTACCTAAAGGGCCCTACAACAGTTTATAGAAGAACTTTTGACAAGGGCCTGTAGGGACAGGACAAAGGGGAATGGCTTTAACCTGACAGAGGGGAGGTTGAGATGAGACATCAGGAAGATGCTCAGGGTGCTGAGGCCCTGGCACAGGGTGCCCAGAGAAGCTGGGGGCTGCCTCATCCCTGGCAGTGTTGAAGGCCAGGTTGAACGGGGCTTGGAGCAACCTGGTCTAGTGGAAGGCGTCCCTGCTTGTGGCAGGGGGTTGAAGCTGGATGAGCTTTAAGGTCCCTTCCAACCCAAACCAGTCTGTGATTCTTTCTTTGTATTTCAGTGAGGGTCCCATATTTCATTGACTTGAAAAGACCACAGGATCAAGGTTTAAACCACACCTGTAATTATTACCTGCAGCCAGAGGAGGATGTAACCATCGGAGTCTGGTAAGGAAGCCTGTTGTGTGCAGTCTGTGCTGTGCATCTTTATCCTCCTTTTTGTTCTCAGTGTTGCTTATTGTTGCTGTGCATGTGGCAGCCATCGCCTGCTTTGATCCGTGGACATTTGTGTTTTCCTCTGCCAAGTGACTGAGTTGATGTTGAAACGCGTGTGGGTCTCTGGAGCTCACCTGAGCTCAGATCAGTAATGCATGAAACACGATTGGACACCCTGTGCATTCAGAAAGATACCATAATTTGGAATCATAAAGGCTACAGGTCTGCATTGCTACAAAGACCATGCCTCCCTATCAGATGAGACCCAAGGAGTTACAAGTGTTGTCATTCAACTGCTGCTCATATTTTGTTTTGCAAACATAAATGTGGGGGAAGGTAGGAAAACAGGATCTAAGTGCTCAGAGTAGGAAGAAGACTATTCTGTGTATAAAACATATGTAGGATTTGGAGAGTGGGTGAGAATGGAACACACGGTTTACTTAATAAAACAAGTGACAGTGTCAGACATCCCTTGTCATTCTTTCCTCTTGAGGAAAGTTTTCTGTTTCCAGGCAAGGGCAGTTCATTTTACTTCCTTGTTGTACAGGATTGGCTCAGATGACTGGTTCTCTGTCTGAAAACGTCTGCTTTCGGTACTTGCCATATTATTACATCAGCTTAAACCAGCTTCTGCATCTGTTTCTCATGAGTGCTGTCTGTTGTGTCTCAACACCAGAAGTTTCAAAGCCGCAGAGAAGTTCCTCCTTGCTTTGAAGAAAAAGTGCCTGCAATTTGAATATATATGCAAGAGCAGGAAACACCTGAAAAAGGGCTAGACACCACGTCAGGTGTGGAGGAAGGGGGCTGTGCCTTCATACAGACAGTGATGTTGGGTCTCTAAGCTGTAGAATTTGGTGTTTTCAGTTATGTGTGTTACTCGTATGTTCCCACTAGTGCGTAGAGATTTCCTCTTCACTTAAGGGTATATAACCTTTTGAAAGGGACAGTGATATCCTTCTACATAAAGATGGTTCCTTCCCTTTAAGTGGATTTTGGTGAAAGACATGTTCAGAAGCTGGAAGTTCAGGTTTTGCAGGCAGGGAAGGCTGGTGAATAATGATCTGTATCTTCACCCGCTCAATTAATTCTACCTGCTAAGCTGCTGAATAAGCTTAGATTGCAGTGGGGAGGGTTTTGTGTCCCTTACAAGCATACTGTGTGTCTTTATTAACAAAGAACTTCCAGCTTGTGGTGGCAATTCAGAGTCTGTGTCATTTGTCTAGATATGTATGAGGGAAGTTTGCAGGAAACTTTGGAGCTTTGCTTTAATGCCACTGTAGGGTCTTGTGTTCAGGGTGCTTCTGAAACTAAGTCCTCAGCCTGCTTTGTTCGTAAGCTTGCCCAAGTCTTGAGGCAGAACAGTTGGCGAAGTTGAGTCCTGCAGTTATTGGGGCTTTTTTCCTGCTCAGGAGCTCCTTGTTTGCTGCCTGCATGCATAAGAGTAGACTTTTCCCATTGTTTCCCCCTATGTGTCCTCTGAGCTTTACATCTATGAGGAAAGTGTGGTAGATGGAGTTTGTCTTCCGAGGAGAAATGCATGCGAGTACTGCAGTTACTTCTGACAGCTGTAGGCTAGCCCCATTCTCAACAATTTGCAATGGCTGTGGGCATGTCCACACCTTCAGTGTTTGTCTTCTAGAGAAATTGCTCACTTCAAATTCTGGTGTCTGAAAACAAAATATGTGATCTTGTCATCAGAATCTGAGTGCCTCTTTTTCCTCAGGTTGACTATGGAATCAGCTATGTCTCTTGCTGAACACTCTTTCCAAAGCCAGCTGACTTAGACTATGCTGAACATCTGGTGACCTAGCTGTCAGTCTTGTTTATGGTGTATGAGTATGTTAATTGAAGAAATTAGATGTCTTAAAAGCTGAGGAATTGAGATTCTTTCTCCAGAACAGTGGCAAGTTCAGTAATTGTGCTTTGGGTTTGCCTGTGAAGTTGGATGCCTTGCACAGACCTAAGTTTTAAAGGCAACCGTGATGGGAGGTGAAAATGTAGAAATAACCTTGGACACTGCCTTTTAAATCTGGCCATTTGTCATTTGGCACTCACGACAGCTCTATGAAGACGTGTGTTGGGTGTGTAAACTGAGGTAAGAAGCTGATCAGAAAAACTTAACATTCAAATGGCAGATACTGAGTGTCTGACAGTGGAAATTTTCCTTCTGTCTACAGGCACACGGTCCCTGCAGCGTTATGGAAGAATGCCCGAGGGAAGGACCAGTTGTGGTTTGAAGATGCATTGGGATCTAGTCACCCTGTAATCCTCTACTTGCATGGGAATGCAGGAACAAGGTGAGGCATAAGAAGTGATGCCTTTGTTTCATGCTGTGTTTTCCTGGCTTGCCACAGCTTTGATACATTGATAAGAAGGATGAGGACAAACTTTTTAGAAAGGCCTGTAGTGATAGGACAAGGAGTAATGGTATCAAAGAGGGTAGATTTAGACTAGAGATAAGGAAGAAGGCTTCTTATGATGAGGGTGATGAAACACTGGCACGGGTTGTCCAGAGAAGCCATGGCTGCCCCATCCCTGGCAGTATTCAAGGCCAGGTTGGATTGGGCTTGGAGAAACCTAGTCTAGTTGAAAATGTCCCTGATTATTGCAGGGGTTGGACTAAATGACCTTTAAAGATCCCTTCCGACTCAAACTATTCTATGATTAAAACCAAAATAAACTCTAAAAGCAGCTTGGTGCTACTCCTTTCTTTTAAAAGGAAAGCATGTTTTAAGAAGTTGTGTCTCTCCATTTATTGAATATGGAATAGATTTCTCGCAGTTATTAGAGATACCTGATACTGTAGTCTACCTTGTATCTTCTGGCAGGAGGCTGTGACAGAAGGCTTAGTTCTTTGCAGTATAGTGGTCTCTGAATCAAGACATGGGATAGCATTAGTGCTTCTATATATGTGATTTACATGCAGTAAGTAAACTTCCCAGTTCGTTTTGTGAGCTTCTTTGGTAGTTAACACATTCTGAGGTAGCAAAATCAGAAGGAAAGAGGAAGGTAATGTGCTGGTCTTGTTTCATTATTGTATGTGTGCAGGATGTTTGTCTGGAACAGGAGCATTTCTAAAACTTGTAATTTCGTAGCTGACCATGTGTATCAGCTACAGAAGTAGGTGGGTTCTCTGCACTGTGTTGTTGGATGCTTAAAAAACATTAGCACAGTCTTAAACTCCCTGGATGTTTCTCAGAATCGTGTTCTTACTGCCCCATCTCTGCATGATACAGTGCTTTACTTCGTTGATTACAGCATGGTCTTTTTCCTTACTAATATCTTACCAGCCCCTTTCTGAGTTTGGAGTGCCAGTGCATGTTCTTCTGAAGCTGGTGTCTGCTTGTAGACACTCTGCAAGAGCAGAAGCGTTGCAGAAATGCAAGTTCCATGATATAAAGCAAAGGAACTGTTTCAACTGTGCTGGTAGTGAAGGTTGACGGGCTGTTACATTGCAGGAACATTGCCCCTTTTCACCTAAATTCTTGTTTTGGCAGTGTTCTTCTTTGGTAAGAGGGTATGGGGTGGAAGATGCATGTTGTGAGCCGGGATATGGACGAGCAGATGGGTTTTTGAAAACCAACCCTGTCTTAAAGGTTTAATCACATTGTTGCATTGTTTTTCTAATACTGCTTTGCTTGTTTTCTTGCCTTTATTTGGTGCAGCAAACGATACTAATGTAGGCTATTCTGCAGCTTAATGGTGGTAATCTGGGACCAGTATCTCTATTATGTGCATATTGATTAGATTTACTTCTTGCTTCTCCAAGTGCGTTTGGGATGAAGTCTTGAGCTATGGATCAATCACGTATTTCACATTTCACTTTGTGTTTTAGGGAAGCTGGTGGTGTATCACCTTTGCTATTTCAGCTTTTACATATATTGCTGTATGTTTCTGCGCTGGATATTCAGTCTCTTGTCAAAGGGCTGCTTTATTGACGCAGGCTGCATTAACCATAACTAAAAGGTACTGCCTTGGCTTTCTGCTTTGCCTGAGTTTGTGAACACTTCGAGGGACGGTGATTCCACCACTGCCCTGGGCAGCCTGTTCCAATGCCTGACTGCCCTTTGGGGAAGGAATTGTTCCCAATATCCAGCCTAAACAGCTTGAGGCCGTTTCCTCTTGTCCCATCCCTTGTTCCTTGGGAGCAGAGCCCGGCCCCCTCCTGGCTCCATCCTCCTGTCAGGCAGTTGCAGAGAGCGATAAGGTCCCCCGTGAGCCTTCTCCAGACTTAAACTCCTCATTGCACTTGTGCTGCAGGCCCTTCACCAGCTCTGTTGCCCTTCTCTGGACCCACTCCAGCACCTCAGATTCCCTCTCGTAGTCAGGGGAGACATCAGGGATGTCAAAGGTGACTTCTTAAGCAAGTGTGTCTTCTTCAGCCTTACATGATTCAGAAGTACTGACAAGCAAGCCCTTGTGGTTTTGGCTGCATTAGGTATTTTGTAGAACTGTTGGAGCTGACAGCTTTTGGCTGGCAAGTTCATGTGTTCTTAGAGGCTGGACTGGGAAGTGGCATTCTGATTTAGAGGCTGCACTGACCAAACCAAAAAACCTCAAACCAAAACCAGAAATATTAAAGGAAATTCTTCCTCTGGACTTGCAGCGTTCAGCTCTGGTTTTCTCTGCTCAGTCTTCTGCACATGTCCTTTCTGTCCCTGTGCTCAAAGCCAGGGCCAGCAGGTTGGGTTAACATGGTGAGTCCTGCAGAGAGCATCGCACCTTGGGGAGCAACAATTACTGGTAGCAGGAGCAAGGGTCTGCAAAGCCAGCAGGGCCAGACTGCTTTGGATGTATTACAGGAAGAGGCTGGTAAGAGGGTGGGTTGAAAAATACACCTTTACCTGCTGAGAGATCTGTAGGGAGAATCTGACTTCCAAACTATGTCCTGCATAGATCAGCAAAGCCGTGGCGTCTCCTTGACATTTGTGACAAAGCAGTTCTGGTATTTCTTAGGTTTGGCATGCTTCTGTTAAACCAGAAGCCTGTGGTGATTGGGAAAGTCTGGTTCTGGAGGCTTAAATGTTCACATGTGGGTTTTCTTGTTTGTTTGTTTTGTTTCGTGGTCTTCTCGTTTGGTCTTCTCTTCATGAATCCTCTTCATGTCTTCTCTTTTCTTCATGACTTGCTGCTGCCAGAGGAGGGGATCACCGTGTGGAGCTTTACAAGGTAAGTGGCTGCACGTGTTGTCCAAGCAGTTGCATTAACACCTCAGATGTGCATAGGCGTGAGGAGACAGCTTGTTACAGCTCACTTCCAACAGGCAGATAGCTTAAGGCTCTGAGTCTCCTCCAGGTATGAAGCATGTAAGGGAAGAGGGGTCTGTAAGCCAGGAGCATGCTTGCCATATTAAAAGATACTTGAAATCTCTTACTTGCTGTTGTTAACTGTCAGCTCCAGCTGAGCTGACCAAGTTCTTTGCCAGGAATACTTCCACAAGAGCATAAGACAGGTTAACTGTTAACAGGTTATTTTTGATGGCTTGGACAAGGCTAGGTTGTGTGTGATGTCTTAGCAGTGAAATCACTTTGGGAAGTTAAAAACCAAACTTTGCAAGAAGGAGCTTTGTGTTCTGCATGCCCAGTCCAGGGCTCCAGTGTGTAAGTGAACATATAAGAAATGGTACACAGTGATTCTGATAGAAGCAGCACCTCATTTGTTAATTAATACTTTACCTGATTGTTCTGTTGTTGTTCTATAGTATTCTGTCGTGTGGTGGTGTATCCACAGAACTGCATTTCTCTCTGATGTTGGAATAGTGATTTGCAAGAGGGTGTTGAAACAGTGACTTGGGAGTGCAGATCCCAGAGTGGAAAAACTGGGTATTTAATACCTCTGCTGTAAAAGGCCTTTGCCCTGGCAGTGCACGCAGTATGGACCTTGTCCCCTCCCAAGGGAACCCCTTTGAAGGATTTAGAGCCAAGAAAGGAGAAGCAGGTGTTGCTTGAAGAGACCTGAATAGGAAAAAGCAAAGGGAGTTTGCAGCTATTGCAGTCGCATCTGCTAGTGTAAATTCCAAATAACTGTTAGTTGGAAAATGGTATTAAAAGAGGGGTGATGGAGTAACATAACCCATAGATAGTGCCAGGAAATGACACAACCAAGTGCAGCAAGAGTGAGCATGAGGTTACATGGAAACACAGGCTAGTGAGGAGAAAGAAGCCTCCAGTACATGTCTAAGTGTGTTAGAATTAGCCCTCAATGGATCCCAGAGGGAAGAGGGAGAAACCATCAGTACCACAGTCCTCCCAACAGAGGAGCTGAATTGCCAACTTACCTGAACACCCCTCCTTTCTGTTGTCCTCCTTTTCTCTTTTTACTGCACTCATGTGATCTGACCTAGTAACAGTCATTGTTCAGGCTGTGAAGCTTTCAGTTACACTAGAAATGAAGTGATGAGACGATTTCCTTTAGGCCATTAGAAGGTGTAGAGTGTAGCCTGATGCTAAGATCACTTTATTTCAATTATGCACCACACACAGGCCATGAAAGCAACAACATTTTGATGTTTTTGTGATTTTGGGTTGATTTTTATCTCCTGCAGAGCTGTTGGGTTCATGCTGCACAATGCTAGTTTGGAATGGTAGCACTGTTTGTAACAAGGCACTTTCTCTGAGCAAGTTGAACTAATATTTTACTTGCTTTTAACAGATTTTGGTAGGATTACTGTTGTCTGTAACATAAATCTTAATGATATATCAGTTGCCTGTTTTAGATGTATACATGTAAGCCTTCTGAAACCTGAAATAGGCTCCTCTGTGTTACATTAACATTTATGCCTGTTTGAATAACATAATTGAAGCAGTCATTCCACTGGAAAACCCGGAAGTATCTGTAGGAGAACCAGTCATGGGATATCTGTGGATCTTAAGGGTAAAGCTGGTAAAGGGAAAATCAACATCTAAGCCTGATACGAGGTCCAGGAAATAAATGGAGTAAACCCAGTGGGCTGAGATGATTCATATTTGAAAAGCTCTGTGCCTGCTCCACTGAAAGTTGTTGCTTTACCACGTCAGGCTGATAATGTTATAAATTAGATCCCTGTGCTGAGGAAAGAGCTCGGCTGCTGTGCAGGTCTCTGTGATGGGTTTCTGCATGTCTCTCTCCTGCAGGTTCTCAGCTCCCTTGGGTACCACGTGGTCACGTTTGATTATCGAGGTATGTGGGTTTCTTTTATTATGGAAAGGTTTTAGATGTCTCTTTCTATAAAAGCAACAAAAAATTTGCTCTTTTTTCTGGATCTCAGGGGAGCTGTTGCTTTATAAACACTCCATGCCAGCTAATCATTTGTGGTTATTACTTCTTGTTTTCCTGAGGGGTATCCAGAGAACTTCCAGAAATTTCTTTCCAGTGCCTTCCTGTGTAGCACCACTTCCTGATGTCCAGCTCGGTGGACTCTGGCTTCTATCTGTCCTCATGCTTAGGGCCCATTGATTTGGGAGCTGAGGAGCAGAGGGTGGCCCAGGCGCATCTGCTGTCACAGCATCCAGTTAAGGCATCCTCCAGGTGCATATCTGGAAACTAGTGAACTTGCCTAAGTGTGTTCTTTAGGTTATGAACTAATTGACTTTCCTGAGGTCACACAGGGAGTTGAACTTGCACTTAAAAGGTAGGTGAGATAAGACACAGAGTAAATGATTCACTGGCAGTTGGTAACTCCCTAGCAGGAGCCGTGCTCGTTTTGCAGCCCTGTGTCACCAGCAGTCAAGCTTCTGCTGCTCTTTTTTGCCGCCTTAGTCTTTAAGCAATGACTGCAGTGTATTGCCACTGGAGATACAGAGAATAAATTAATCCGTTGCATTTTAATCAAGAAGGCATCTGGGAAAGGTTATTTGTAGGAGCTTGCCCTGTTTTTCAGTCCTGCTAGCAGCTGCTTCTCTGGCTGCTTATTAGGTATCAGAAGGGATGCGTGCTGCTTGCGGCTTAGCATAAGATGTGTAGACATGCTGCAGTAGTGATAGAGCCAAACCAGGCGGGAGAGTGGAAAATTGCTTGAGGTCATTGATCGAACAGCATGGACAAACTGATGTTGCAGCAGCTTTGTGAAACATGCTTGGGTTTTGACCCTTAGTATCCAATTCTTATGCTGTTAGTGACTCCCCTTACATGCTGGTTACGTGCATGCCAAAGCAGCTATGGTTTGGGAGTGGGGCTGTTGCAGATGGGTACGTGCAAGAACACAGTGTGGCAGTGTTTGAGATCCAGCTCTTGGTTTAGTTGTTGCTGCCTGGGTTTGCTGACCCCTTTGTGTGGCTCTCAGAGAGACTGTTTGTATTCCAGGCTGGGGAGACTCAGTAGGCAGCCCATCAGAGAGGGGGATGACCTATGATGCCCTTCATGTCTTCGACTGGATCAAAGCAAGAAGTGGGGACAACCCTGTCTATATATGGGGACACTCTTTGGGCACAGGGTAAGCATCTCACCACAGGGACTGAGCAGCTTCTGAACACTGACCTTGAGCGGAGACACTGTTTGCTGTAATCCCCAGGCTGGCTTGGCTTGGGGATCTCTGGCATCACTGCTGCAGAGTAGCCTTTCCTTTGCACTCTACAGAGTGAGAGGGCTACAGTGAATGACTGTGCAGGGATTGATCTGAAACCTTCATTGCCCAGGGGGTTGCACTGGAACAAAAGACACTTGGAATAATATAACACAGATTGACCCAGGGGAGAGAAAGTGGGACTGCACTGATCTCTTCCTTGGGGAGCGAAGGCTAGGTGTCCTTCAGAGCAGGACATCAGGCTTCTCTCGTACTCTGAATATCTCACGCCAGCTGCATGTGCACATGACTTACCCTTATGTTTTCCACATTTGTGTGGTCCTGCCTGGCACAGGGAAATTCAAAGTGTCAAGTGTCTTTGCCTGCATGGTTTAAATTCCCTTTCTCCCATTGCTACCTGGGGATCGGTTGTGATCAGCAAGGCAGTGTATGTTCTTACCCCTCTGATTTGTGGAGGAGCAGAGGGCTAACGCAAGAATTCCTTCTGAGTTGAGCTGTGTGCCCATTAAACTGTCAGAGACCACAAAAGCCTGCCCTGCTGTCCTACAGATGTGTGGCTGTGTCAGGGAGTGTTTCAGGATTCTACCTCTTCATGGCTGCCATACTGAACACTGCTTTGTTTGAGAGAAGGCAAAGGTTTTTCTTTTGGCTCTTGGCATGTTCAGGATCCCTTTTATATCACATTGTGCTGGAGACATTTCCCAATGCACTGAAATCTGAGTGGCCTGGAACTGTGGTCCCCAGCTGAGCTCCCTGGTGACCGTAGTCAGTCTGGAATCTGCGTGTGTTGAATGTGTGCCTGGAGGATTCAACCACTTTGGAAATACCCGTATCCTATGAAGAAGATGCAGGGGGGAGACTTGTTCCTTTCTTCCTCAGCTATGGAAACCCCTTGCAGTGTCACCCTGGGACTCTGCACTCCTGCCTGGAACTCCCACGTGTTCCACTCCTGCATGGAACACAGCACCCCTCTGCACATTCCCCTCTCTCTTGCTTAGCCCTTGTGGTCTGGGGGGGAAAGGCTGTGTCACACAGCAGCAGGTAGGGTGGGAGCCAAGAGCCACCTTCAGGGAGGTCCTCCTCAGTGCCTACATGGTGTGCTGCTCACTTGGACTTATTCATGTGCCTCACTGCAGGCACCTGATGCTAGTGGACAGCCCTTGGGAACCCCAGACAGTGTGAGTGGGTGATGGTAAGGCAGTTGAGTTGTACCTCTGCCCCCTGCTACCACTGGAGCCTGGTGCTTTGCAGAGGGACTGCACCACGTTAACTGTTTGTTGTTGTTCTCTCCAGGGTTGCAACAAACCTGGTGAGGCGCCTCTGTGAGAGAGGTAAGTCTGGGGGGTGGATGCTCTTCCCACCAGCCTGGATCCTTCTGGTGTCCCAGGTTTCCACACACGTCTGTGCTGTGACAAGGCTGTCCTTGGCACACCGTGGTGGCAGGGGCTCTCACAAGGCAGACCCTGACATTGCTGGTGATCTGCACACCTGCATTTCAGCATACTGCCTTTGGCTTTTCAGAAACTCCCCCAGATGCCCTGATCCTGGAATCTCCTTTCACCAACATACGGGAGGAGGCACGAAGTCATCCCTTTTCTGTGGCAAGTACACAGCGGCTCTCACACTAGTAACGTGTAATTGTATGCTTAGAAATTAATCATCACAAGTGAAGAGTAATGCAGAAGATTGGCAACTTTACAGCTTGTGGGGCAGCAGTGATATTTATAAGCATCAAGGGTAAAGGGCTGCACTTAAGGCAGCTCCTGGGAGCACTAGTGCAATAAGCAGTACCAAAGCCATGTATGGCTTCAGGAAAAGAGAGATCAGAAAGGGCAATAAATGTAGGGATGGGAGGATGGACTCTGCTCCCAGCAGTGGACAGCTTGTTCTTGTAGCTTCTCTGTTGCAGGAGGCTGTTTTGTGGGCTGTGAGCATAGTGATGGCAAAGCTGGGCTTCTCCTGGTCCCCATCTGTGTCGCCCCTTTGCACTTGTGTGGGTTCCCCAGTGAGTTCACGCTCATGTGGCCATCCCTTGCACCCGACATGGTTACGTGTTGATGAGGTATCCTGGGATAAAGCTCTCTCCCAAGAAGACTGTTGTCAGCAGCAGTGTGATACCTGGAGACCTTGATCGTACAAGCACCCAGAGAGCTTGCTCCTGAGCAGGCTGCTGAGATGGGCCTCAAAAAGGAGTGGGAAAAATAATGCTGGTGGAAACACAGACCATATTACTGCTGTTTGTGTAACTGTGCTGCTGGTGCCTGCCACTAACGCACACTAACGCACATTTATATCCTCTCAGATATACAGATACTTCCCTGGGTTTGACTGGTTCTTCCTTGACCCCATCACGACAAGTGGAATTAAGTTTGCAAATGATGAGAAGTGAGTTGTGTCTCTGCTGGGGTTTGAGGTGGTGCTGCAGGGAGCTGTGGCGAGCACCAGGGGAGGCAGGCATCGGCCTGCACTCTCTGCTGTTTGATTGACTGTTGTTGCTGAAGCATTATACTTGCTGAAGGGATTTCCCTTCCTCTCACAGCCCTGAGTGCAGCACAGTTTTGAACTGTGGAGCTCTTTCTAATTGTTCTTAATAAGGACAGATGCAACAGAGAGTACTTGGGGATATGCTGGTTTGGGCCGTGTGATTTATGCTTATCAAGTGTATGTTACATTGGGGCATTGAAGGTTTGGGGAAATTTCTCTGCTGTGCATTTGTAAGCCCCTCTGTGTGTAATAGCTTTGTCTCTTTTCACTGAGCATTTGACTCAAAAGCATGAGCATTTGTGAGTTTGGCTTCCAGTACTGAAGCCAAACCAGAGCTTGGGGGATGCTGCTTTGCAATGGAGTGAGCCACTTTGCTCTGCTGTATACACTAAATAGCTTTTACAAGGATGCCTTCCACTAGTAAGGTTTTCTGTAGATCAAATGAATGGTGCCCAGATAATAGTGCTTTCAAGATGCTGAGCTTCAGGCAATGACCCACAGGACACGTTTGTCATTGCATTTTCCTTGAATGTCCAAGTGTGTTGGTGTTGGGGAATGATGGGATTGCTGTGAGCCTTTGTGACGTTGGTGTCCCTCTTACAGTGTGAAATACATTTCCTGCTCCCTGCTCATCCTTCATGCTGAGGATGACCCCGTGGTACCATTTCATCTGGGAAAGAAGGTACACATGTGCTGACTCTGCAAACCGATCTGGTTGGTATGGATGGAACAACATCCCAGCCAGGGGAAAAGTCAGCAATAGGAATATGTAGAAATACACAGTCAGAAGAGACTGCAAATTCTGTGGTGTTTGGAAGCGGCAAATCAATAGTGAATTGGTGCTAGAGCACGGATCGTGCTAGAGCAGAGTGGGTGCAGCCAGGGCCCACAACCCACCCTGAGCAGGGTGCTGGTTTGCTGGGGTAGCTGGGTTGGGTGACACGTGTCCTTCACCTGCCTCCCTTTGATTTCAGCTTTACAACATCGCTGCGACGTCGCGGAGTTTCCGGGACTACAAGGTGCAGTTTGTGCCGTTCCACACAGACCTCGGCTACCGGCACAAGTACATCTACAGGAGTCCAGAGCTACCTCGAATACTGCGGTAACAGCCCAGCTAAACAGGGGCTCCTCCGGCTGAGGGGCTTGGGGCACACTGAGATACACACCTAGCAGCAAGAGAGATGGGCAACAGGCAGTTGTATTGAGCAGCTGGAGACCCTATGGTCTCCAGAAGGGCTGGCTTAGCACAAAGCTCTCCTGCAGAGTAGCATTTGGGAAGGGGAGGCACAGAAAGCTGGAGCACTGCTCTCTGGCTCATCTCTGCTGTGAGCGGGACGCTCTGGAGGAGTTGTCTGGAGCAGCGACTCCGGCTTGACTCTTCTGCTCAACTGGTATCATAGGTGAGCACTGCTCAGGGCTGTTCCCTGTAGCTGCAACTGCTTGAGCCCTGGTGTTTGCCAGGCAAATGGGAAGACCTGCAAGCTGCAGCTTGCACCAAAGTGTAGGAGAGCTGAGTGTCACTGCTGTGTTGTCTCCTTTCCTAGGGAATTCCTGGGAAAATCTGAACAAGAGCATCATCACTGAAGACCAGCTGCTTGGCAGCACAGAGATTTTCCTTTCTTCCTTTCCTTTCCCTCCTTTTCCTCCCCCTCCCTGTGGGTCAGTCTGCCATTCTTCCATCCCTGGCACTAGAGGAGCTCAGGGATTCCGACTCCGGTCCTGCTGTGTACCCTTGGCAACTCCAGCCCCTGGCATCATGGAATGAGAAGGAAGTTGGTGGTTTGTTTTCTGACATGGATGCAGAGGGGTGGTACCAGCCAGTAGCAAACCACAAAGAACAGAAGCACAAGGAAGCCTGACCAGCGCAGCCTGGTACTGCTGGGGACAGACATTCCTCAGACCTGTGTGTCGTGACCAAGGGTGTTTCACCTTTAAACACTGCTGCTGGTTTGAAACATGTAGAGACTCATTTGTAGGCAAATGGCTTTTGCCGTGTCTCCAGACTGCAGTTGTCTTGCTTGAGTCTGAGGTGTTTTCTTGCTAGGAAATACATGTTTTGCCTTTCCTTTTTGCTAAGTGGCTGGAATTACAAAGATGGAAGGTCCAGGTGCTGAGAAAGGTTTTATTTAGCTCCTCAGTCATGAGGTGGTGCAAGTGTTGAGCTCATTGCACACATTTGGAAATAGAAGGGAAAATGGGGTTTTTTGTTCTTCCTTTTCAAACATCTATTTTATGGAAAAGGTTGATGCCCTTTTATCTGCCGTGCCCTCTTCCTTCTGAACGCCATTTCTGCTCCCATCCCTGCTGTGGTCTGTGGAGCTGTTCTTCCTCACACACACGCACTTACTAGGGCTGAAGCTGCTTATGTGGATAAATTGCAGATTTGAGTGTTTTAAGCTGGAAAGCCTGAGAGAACTTTTTTGCTTGATTTCCCACTTCCATGACCAACATGAACCCAGGATGTGGGAATGGATGTCTTCTGTTCTCCCTGTTCGCACCCCGGCAGACACGTGCTTCCTCTGGGTGGGAAGGGCAGGCTTTTTTCCTCAGCTATCTTTAAACTAACTGAAGGTCAGGTGTTCCTGTTCTGGTGGCAGCGCTGTTCTGCTGTGGTTCTAAGCAGGCAGTGGTACACAGCTCTTGATGCAAAAACAACAGTCTGGGTATCCCTCTCCTTCTCTCCCTTCACCTCTCTCCTGTGCTCTGGGCATCCCAGGCACTTCCAGTAGCACTTCTTAGCCCATCTCATGGCCATGGTTGGAGCATATTGTCCAGGAGGCAGAAGTGGAAATGAACTTCTCCCACAGAGAGAGATTCTGAGGGTGTCCTTGCCCTTCCTGGGGCTAGGACAGGGCCCTGTTGATGCCACTGGTAGGTCCATATAAACAATACGAGGTGCTATAGGTTTAGTCACTCGTGCTCAGTGAACTGTGCTGCCTGATGAAGGGTCTGCTCAGGGGTGTTATCACCGTAGTATAAACTGCCCAGCATGCATCCAGGTTCTACCTGCAGGCTTACACTAGTCGCAAAGCAGACAGTAGCTTGTTCTTGTACTGAGATTCTTTTGCCATAGCGTGATTGTCCCTGAGGTTCCTGACCTGTGATACTCAAAAGCTAACAGCCACTTGGACCATGTGTGATGCCCTTGTATTTATTGCACTTACAGGAGGGAAACACTGACTTGGCTCTGGACAGTGCTGTGCACATTCCAGCTCATGCTGCTGCTGGCGGCTGGCTCGGGGCAGAGCCTGGCTGCCTTCCTCCCGTGTGATGGAGCTGAGGGTCCAGCATGCTCAACTGCTGGTGGTGGTGATCCCAGCACCGCCATTCCCAGCAGGAGGCCAGTGAGATGCTTGGAAATTGACACTGAAATGTTTATCTACAAGTGGTGTAGTTTTAATAAAGGCATTGACTGCTGATCATTTCAGCTGTGCCCCTTTTCTCTGGCAGGTTTGGGGTGTGTGGCAGGGCTGCAGGAGTGATGCAGGGGAGAGGAGCTGGCTCTGGGCAGGTCCTTGTGGCTGCTGCCAGTGAGGGGCTCTCCTGGAGCCCAGTGGCTTTGTGCCTGCAGCCCAGGCTCTGCTTCTTCTCTGGGGATGAGGGAAGTGGGAGCTGCTGATGGGATTTCCAGCACAGGAGCCTGGTGTGCAGTTTGCAGGGCAAACCTCCGCCCCAGTCCATCTAGTCAATGCACCAGGGTGCAGGTAATGGCTTTATCTAACTCAGTGCAGCCTCTGCTACCAGCTCCCTCTCTGTGCACTGGCACGACTGACCTTTCTGCTGTGGCCATGATGGTGCCAGCTCCATGCCAGCTGCAAGGGAGCCCATCCCATGAAGCCACATCAGGGGAAGGCCACTGTGGCCTGAACCTGGTTGTGGAGCAGTAACAAGTCAGCCGGAGTCAGACCAGCAGGTGTTGTGGTCGGTTTAATGAGTTGTGTCACACAGGGAGTACTGGTGCACTACACAGCTCTACCGGTGTTAAACTGGCCCCAGCACTGGGAGGACGTGGAACAGCATGACCCAGCTGTGGAGGGATGAAAAGAAGTGATACGCACCCACCCCCTGGGCAGCACTTGGCATACAGCAGTGTCTGCAGAGCCTGGAGCCTGCTTGGGGCCCCCCACTGGCACAGGCAGGTACAACCCTCTCTGTGCAGGTGGAAGCTATAAATGGCCAGAGTGGCTTTGTTACTGGGCTTTTGGCTAACAAAGAGGTGGGGAGGAGGCTATGGCATGCTATGGGTTGAAGAAGTCGTTGCTCCCTGAGCCATCTCTTCTTGTGGCACTGGGGCCAGCCCCACCATCTCTAGGTATTAATGGGGAAGGGGGTAATCAGAGGGGGCTCCCCCTTAGCTTTGGGGCTGTCAGACAGCCCAACTGGAGGATGCAACAGACACAGTGTGTTGGTTAATCCTGCCTAAGGGCAGGGCCGAGGAGGCCAGGCGGGGCTGCATGCAGCACGAGAGGGGAGGATTGAGTTGGAAAGCCCTTGTTAAGCGTGGAACATGGCTGTGAAGACTTATCCGTGGTCATCTCGCTAGAAGCACTATGCAGCACATGCAGGCTGGATACATGGGTGCAGTCACAGGGTCCCTTCCCCTCTCCCCCAGCTCCTGTTCCTCAGTCAGGGCTCCTCCTCAGAGCATCCTTCAACCCCCTGAGGGAAAGGCCTTGTCCCTGCAGAGCTGAGCCCATCTGATGGGCAGTGATGCGCAGGTGAGGCCGCATGGGCTGGGAGCTCGTCCCTCCCTCCTGCCCTTGGCATCAATCCCTTGGGAGGTTGGGTGGGGGGATAGTTGTGGCAGACGGCTCCACACCCCAGATCTCCCGGGCATACTCCGTGATGGTCCTGTCACTGGAGAACTTGCCCGAGCATGCAATGTTCCTGATGACTTTCTTAGTCCACCCCCGGGGGTCCTGGGAAGAGGAAAGGCAATGTCAGCACTTGGCCCTGCACCCAGCTATATTCCAGCTCCCGGCCTTGCAGGGCTTTGGGTGCACACAGGTGGCAGGTTTAAACACTGCAGTGTGAGGCTGCCAGAGCAGCAGAACCTGCCTCACTCACACCCATGGTGTGGGGACTGTAAGAAGGGCTCCACAGGAGCACACTCATCCCAGTTCCCCCCCAGTCTCCCCGCTGCCCTGCCAAGGCAGTGGTGGGCAGCTCTTACCATGAACAGCTTGTCCACTTGGCCTTGGCATTTGATGTAGGCCTCATAGTCAGCAAACACCTTGAACCTGAAACCCAAAGCAGAGTAAGGTGAGGCTTTGCTTGCTGGGGAACCCAGGCAAGCAGGGAAGGAGCAGCCCACCCAAGCACTCACCTGTCATGGTACATGAGCATGTTCACAATGTCCTTGAAGCAACCAGGGTCTCGAGGGGAGAAAAAGCCACTGCTGATCTGGTCCACAGCCTGGCGCAGCTCTGGCAACCGCTCATAGTATTCCCGTGCGTTGTACCTGAACACAGCAGAGATGGGCTCTAGGGACTGATGCTCACCCTTGGAGCTGCATCCTTGATGAGCCAGGCATTGACCAGAGCGGGGCTAGAGGCTGCCTCTAGCTCCCCCTGCCATTTTACCCTGCTCCAGGGCTGCCCAAGGAGGACAATGTCCCTCCTGGAGATCATGGCAGGACCTGTATCCCCATCTGACAAGCCCTGGTATGCACTGGACACTCCCCAGCACCAACCCTTTCCGATCCAGAGCCTCCACATCCTCCACCCGCATGCCAAAGATGAAGAGGTTTTCTTCGCCTGCCTCCTCAGCCATCTCCACATTGGCTCCATCCATGGTACCAATAGTGAGGGCCCCGTTCACCATGAACTTCATGTTGCCGGTACCCGAGGCCTCTGTGCCAGCTGTGGAGATCTGCTGGGAGAGATCTGCTGCTGGGATCACTGTCAGGTGCAAGAGAGGTAGGAGTCAGTTAATCCTTGGTGTGCTGCAGCTCCCCATGGCCTGGGACCCTGCCCTGTCCTAAGGCCTCTCCTAAGGGAGAGCCAGGTGAACTGCCATGAGAGCCTCTTTGGGCCAGCCTATTTCTGGGCTCTGCTGGGACATTCCCAGCTCCTGACATGTGCTTACACAAGCCCACACGTACCCTTCTCAGCCAAGGATACCCGGTAGTTCTCCAGGAAGATGACCTTGAGCTTGTCCCCCACATAGGGATCGTTGTTGATGACCTCGCCGATGGACGTGATGAGTTTGATGATCATCTTGGCCATATGGTAGCCAGGGGCTGCCTGAAGAAGAGCAGCCCAGAAATGGTGAAGGCTTTTAAGGAAGGGAGAGCATGAGAGGTGCCAGTGCGGGTCCTCACCTCTGCTGTTCACATGGATCAGCAAAAACACCCTACTGAGAGGAGAAGTCCTGAGCCATAGGGAAAGAGCGATGGGGCCTTGTTCAGTCCCATTAGTCCATAAAGGCCTTTCTTGAAGAGCCCACCAGCAGACATGCTGACTAGCCTACAGTGGGCCTGGCCAAGCCACAGAAGGGAACACATCCCACATCCCCACAGAGCCATGCATGCACCAAGTGTGGAATGCAAGTTACCTTTCCTCCGATCATAATAGTCCTTGGCACAAAGGATCTGGATGGATCACTTCTGATGCCTGAAAGAACAGGGCATGACAAACAGTGAAGGTAAAGCGGGCAGAGTTTACTGTGTGCATCAGAGGTGAGCTGGGATCCCAGCCCATGTCCCATTGACCCAAAAAACCTGCAGGACCCTGAAGGCCAATGAGACATCTGCCAGAGCTGTGCTGGGCACAAATGGGCCACAAAGTCATAGAATCTGCGTTGGAAGGGACCTTAAATCTCATCTAGTTCCAAGCCCCTGTCCCCCCAGGAGTCCCTGGCCACCACCCAGCATACTTTTACATGGGACCCCTGGCAGTGAAAGGACACCCCTTGCCTACCAGTCCAGGCAGGACTTACGGTTGTAGAGGGTGATGGCATGCAGGCAGTTCAGCAGCTGCCGCTTGTACTCATGGATTCGCTTGACCTGAACATCGAACATGGATGAAGGGTTGATCTTGACCTTGTACTGCTCCTCCAAGTAGGCTGCAAACTTCAGCTTGTTCTCCTGGTGAGAAAATTTCATGAGGAACAGGCATGGGTTCTGAGGCCTTGAGTCAGAAGGGAGCATTTGCTGCTGGGATGCTCCTGGAAGCATTCAGGTGTCTTTAGCTTTCTTCCCCCCGCCCACCCCCAGTGCATGTTACCTGCTTGACTTTCGCCACATCCCTGATGAAAGCCTCATTGTTGATGAAATCCAGCAGCTTCTTCAGCTGGCTCAGGTCTGTGATAAAGCCTTCCCCAATTTTCTGAAAGAACAAACCGAGAGTGATGCTGTCCCACTCCTGAGACACCTCACCCCAGCTACAACTCTGCTTCCCCAACAGAGATGCAACAGTCCCATTGGGAACTGGAAGGGCACTCTGGCCAGGAAAAGGGGCACAGTTTCTTAGGGTGAGGTTACTTCTCTGTGCCATCAGGCAGCCCAAAGGTACAGAGGAAACAGGGCGCTTGCAAAAACCAAAACAAGTCCCTCTCTTCTCAAGGAGCTTTAGAGGGAGGATGTGCACCAGGGCCTCCTGGCAGCTGGAGGAACTGATGAGCAGATGAAGATACATTTAATTGCAGGACATTATTCAGCTATGGCATGTCACAGTGTGGAGCATAAACCTGTGCTAAAGGTCCTGCTAAACAAAGCAGACAGAACTGGGGCTGGAGCTCCAAAGGAGCTCTTTTGTGCCTGTGAAGCTGCATGCTTTTGCAGACAGCCCATTTCACACACTGACAGATTGTGCGTAGTCACTGCAAGGACACAGAACCAGATCCAAATCTCAGCAACATTTCTGGCCAACTCTTCATCACCAACTTCAACACCCAGCCAAGAGCACACCTACACATGCAACAGGCGTGCTCCTCCTAGGCTGTCCTCAACTCACACTCCCCAGGCCCTAGCCTCAGCTCTGATGAGACACATGAAGAGGTGACCAGGAGCAAGCGGATCACCTTTCAGCTGCCTGCAACTCACCTCAGCAATAACATCAGCCAGTCCTGGGTTGCACAGCAGGAGCCAGCGCCTCGGTGTGATCCCGTTGGTCTTGTTCTGAAACTTCTCTGGCTCCAGCTCATAGAAATCCTTGAACCTGGAAGAGCAGCGAGCTCTGAGCCACCCACGACCACCCAGAGCTTCAGCTTGGCCCCTGCTGTATGTGCTGCTGAATCAGGGCAGTCTATGGATCTCCCTGTAACACACGTGAGCTCTGTGCTGCCCCTCACTCCCTTCTTCAGCTGTAATGCTGAGGGTTCCACCAGCTCCAGAGTTTAACACGAGACAGTCTCCCCAGCCTCTATGCCCATTAGGGCAACCAAAGCTGACCTTGACCCAAGCTTGCAGGCAGAGCCCAGTGAGTGAACAGGGTGCATCCCTTGGGTCCCCCAACTCACACTGAGTTCTTGACGATGTCCGAGTGGATACGGGCCACGCCATTGACTGCATGGGAGCCGATCACACAGAGATGTGCCATGTTAATGCGCTTGCAGTCTCCCTCCTCAATCACAGACATCCTCCGGAGACGGTCAATGTCCCCTGGGTAGAGAGCTGCCACTCGCTGCACACAGAGAGGGACATCAGTGACCCAGCCATAGGAACATTCCCACCCTAAAGGCAGCCATATCAACCCTCCAGAGCTCCCACAGCTTGTAACCAGCCCAGCCCCTTACATCCAGATGCATTTGGTTGAGGGCATAGATGATCTCCAGGTGACGTGGGAGCAGCTTCTCAAACATGGAGACTGGCCAGCGCTCCAGGGCTTCGGGAAGCACCGTGTGGTTGGTGTAGGCACAGGTCCGCTTTGTGATCTCCCAGGCCTGCGGTACACACAGCAGGTTAACACACACATGCCCAGGCAAGGAGGGGAAAGGAAACCCCACATGAGAACAGGACAGCAGCTCTTTTCCCTGTATGGTTCAACATGGACCTCCCAGCTCCGCTTACCTTGTCCCAGTCCACCTTCTCCACATCCACCAGGATCCGCATGAGCTCTGGGATGGACAGGGCAGGGTGGGTGTCATTTAGCTGAATAGCCACCTGCAACACAAGACTTACTGAGCTGAGATCTGGCAATGACAGGACTGTGACAGTGTCCTGCACGCATGGGCTTGGGGTGAGGGTCAGCCCCAAGCCTCTTTTCATGACACACACCCCAGAAACAGACACCTCCCAGGAACAGAGCTATTCAACCTCTGCTCTAAATCACGTTTTCCAACCCACGTTGCCAGGGTCATTGTATTGTATTGCCCCAACTTGATCCTGAGCATCCCGCTTTCCCTCATGATGGGCAGGTCTGGCTGAAACACCCCTGGACCCTCTCTGCCACACACTCACCTTGTCTGGGAAGGTTTCAAAGCACGTTCTCACAGGGTCTCGACAGCCAAATTTGGAGGACTTAAAGCGCCGGATGATGTCCTGGAGGGTGGCAGCCACCACAAAGTACTCCTGTTTCAGCCTCAGCTCCTTGCCTTCAAAGAACTGCAAGTGGATGGACCAGAGCCATCAGTGCTGCAGCTGCCACCCCAGCTGGCAGCCAAACCCCTGGAGATGCTCCTGTCCACTCTGATGGGCTTCCCAATAGGGCTTATAGCTCCAGTACCTCATCAGGGCAAATGTAGATGTTTCTCACCTCTGACGGGACTAACAAGAGGCTCAGCATCCCAAACAGCTGCCTCCAGCAAGCAACAGAACCTGCCACATCCATGATACTCCTACAGAGCAAGCGCAGGTCCCTCCCTCACTGCAAGACCCTTTGCAGGGGTTCGGGACCACAGATCTTGGGCTTGCTGCAGTGGCCAGAAGGCAGTGTCTCTGGACACACCAACTGCCTCCCATGCACACTAGGCTTCATGCTGATCTATTAGACAAGACCAGCAGGAATGAGGGTCAGGGTAAAGCACAGGAGATCAGCTTTTTCAGCACAGATGCTAATCCACAACTAGATAGGGAGGGCTCTTCCCTTTCGGATACAGTGCCCAGTGGGTGACATGGCCTGGGACAATCCCTGCAGTGAGAAATCCATCCTGAATGGAGTGGAGATGGAAACGAGTCCCCCCCTCATGGCGGTCCCTGAAATGACAACTGACTTTTGCAAAGGATCAGCCATGTAAATTGGCAACTGCCTTGAATTTGAACGAGTAATGCTTCTTCCCCTCCTTGCAGCAGGGAACAGAGCATCAACAAGATGGGCCAGACCCTCAGCTGCCATCAGTTAGCAGAGACCCTCTGGAACCCGCAGAGCTGTGCCTGTTCACTGGGAATTATTGGGCCAACCTATTGCATTAAAAATCCTCAAACCAGAGCAATAAACATCAGGTGGCCGTAACCTCCAGTACTTGCACACAAGGCAATACCACTACAGGGAGGGAACAGAGGCAGGAGAGGCACTCACATTGTCATTTGGGTACAGGACTCTGGATATGTTCTCTGCCAGGTTTCTGTCCAGCACTGCCTCAATGTAGTCACCCACGTTGACTGCAGCAAAAGAGAAATACACACAGCACTGAGGCAGCTGTAGAGGTTCAGGCAGGTCCCCGACACTGGGCTTCTCCCTCTCTCCCTCTTAAAGAGATTTGTGACAGGAACATTCAGGCTGGTGTTAATGAAATCTGAATGGAAATGTATACATGTGAAAGGCACCAGAGAGCCATGAGACAGTGAGATAAGAGAAAGGCACATCTCCAGGCAGCTATTCAAGACACATCAGGAAGGACAGACAGACACTGAAGACAGACAGGAGCCAGAGAAGGTGAAACCAGCAAGGACTAAAGAGAAATGAGGCCAGGCAAAGAAGCACAAAGACCACAATCACACTCAACTCCTAAAGGGTGCAAAAGACTCAGCTGAAAGCCAGCTCGCAGTTACCAATCAAGACTTTAGAAGACATTAGGAGGACTCAAGAGCCATCACCCCTTGTCCCACACAAGCCCTCCTGGCGGGGCTGCTTGGCCACACACATCTCTGCACTTGCCAGTATGGAATCAGAATCAAACCAGTCACCTAAAACCTTCCCCCTCTGCAACAGCCTGGCACTGACATTTGGGGTGTCAGTTGCACTGTATCTGCTCCTCAGCACTACAAATAGAGACTGAAAAATGCTCTAAAGAGGTTATATGTAGACCCAATGGAAACCAACGGTAAGATGGGCCATGCTCCTTCAGCATTAAAGGATGCTGCTGCAGAGAAATGACCCTCCCTGGCATGTGTGGGCTTGCAGCTTCTTTGGTGATGTGGGGAGTCCAGTGGCAGGTGGCCTATCACTTCGGGAAGGCACAGAGCAGGTTTTGAGAGCATGATAAAGTGTGATGGAAATGGAAGGAGGGCAGATGGGTGTCCTGGTGCACGAGGGCTCAGGAAGTAGTGTCACTCATGGATGTGCACACAGCATTGCATTTTGGAATTGGCCAGGAGATAGGATAAAGCAAGCCAGAGGGAGTGTACTGTGCTCAGTGCTGTGCACACAGGAACAACCATGTCCCAGCCTGGCCAGGAAAGAGGCAGTGGAGGGGTAGCACTTACACTCTTGGAGATTGAAGTCATTGGGGGCTTTTGCAGACCACAGCCTCATGGTGTTCACAGTGTTGTTCTTGTACCCTGGCACTGGCGTGTCGTAGGGCATAGCAAGGACAACCTGCAAAAGAACAGCATTCCCTCTGATGAGCAGCACTCTGGTCTCAGAGGAGGTGGGAAAGTGGCTGAAACCTCTGCAGGAAGAATCCAGAGGACACAAACAACTCATGGCTGTTGTAAGAATCTCACCTCACTAGAACAGACCTGCTGAGCCTCACAGACTTTCCTGCTATCATGGACACTTCCAGCACCCACTGGCAAAGTGTTAATATAGAAGCAGAGCTGTTTGGAGCTTTACTGAGAAACTGGAGTTAAAAGCCCATCAATTAAAAGTGAAAGAGTTGCAAGAAACCTGCTGACCTTCCTGTACCAACAGGCATTCCTAGGAGTTATTCACCAGAGCACTGCAAGCATCCTTAGCTGGCCAGTGCAATTCTGTCTGTGCTGCAGTAGGGCCAGGGCAGCTGGGACCTTTGAGTTTCCATCTGGGATACATTCCACAGCCTGAATCTTGCCTGTTAGCCTTCTGCAGCCTGCCAGGACCAAACCCTGGTCCAGCACCATTCCCAGAGCAGTTTGTCCAGTGCTCAAGGTCTGTTGAACCTGCCCGGGTAAATTCACCGAGCTATCCAGCACCCAAACCGAACATGAGCATGAAACTCTTAGTGCATCAGGATGATGCTTAAGGATTAGGATACTGCATACATGGCTACCGGGAGTAACACTGGGGCTCCCAGCTCAGATCACACTAGCCAGGCAGGCCATGGGTGTGCTGCCAAGCCTGTGTGCTCCAGCTCACTGCTATGCCGACATCCACATGTCTCCAGCCCTGCTGAGCAGCAAGGCAAGGCACCCTGATCTCAGCCTGGAACGCAGAGGCTGAGGGCTTACGCCAGAAAAGCTGAATGGTGCTTGCAGAGCAAGGCCCTGATCCTGCAGCACAGAGGCTGGGACACCATTCTGACACTAGCAAAAGGAGCCAGCACCCTCCTTAACAAGTCAGTGTGTATTGGCATGACAGCCACAGCTACAGGCTGCCTGCAAGGAAAGATGGGAGATGCAGCAGAGAATGGAAGGAGCTGTGCTCGCAGGGCAGGGAAAACCCAGACAGACCAGCATGCTGGCCCTCAACAGTCTCCTTGTGCTGGCATCAGCAACACCTCCTCTCTGGGGAGAAGCAGCAAGAACTCAGGCTCTCAAAACTGCCATCACCAGCTCCGAACATGGAAGCAGGCAGCAAGCCCACCCTGCCTGAGCCACGGGACTGGGGCACATCACATGAGCTGAGTGATGCTATATTGGGAGACTGCATCTTTGGCTTTCTTGAACCTTTCCAACTTGTTCCCTTAATGGCTTTATCTGAAAATTCACCTCCCTGTAGGAAGCAGTGTTTCACTGCACTGTTTAGGAACCCTGAAATCCTGGACTACTGCTGGGGTCAGGAGACAAGCACACTGAAAGGCAATGGACTCAGTCCCCAAGTGATGTCTCTGGCAGAGTGCCTCTGCGCTGCTCACAAGGCTGTGGTGTTGAACCCCTGCATTGTGTGTCCTGGGACTGGCCTAGGTCACTGCACAGCACTTGACAACCAGGGTCCCTGGAAAAGGATCTGGTTTGTTTCTGCTCTGAGCAGGCCCAAGCAGCTCTACAAGTGAGCTTCAGTTCTTAGTTCAGTGCTGAATAAAATGGCTTGGCTTTATGACTCTGTGCTCCTTGGATAGATAGAGCTGATTCATGAGGCTGAGAGACCCTTAAACATCATGGGAACAGGTTAAGTCATGTCCCTGAATCCCAGAGAAATCATCGTCCTTCCTTCCTCCATCCTGGGCAGTGCCTAGACAGGAGAGGCTGAAACATTTTCTATCCTCTTACTAAATCTGTGCCTCTCTAAAGCTTGCTTTCTCAGCTGTAAGACTGGAATGCACTTGGGACACATCAGCCTGTGCTCTGAGCAAGCACATGCTCCTGAAGCACAGCATTAACCTCCCCAGCTGTGGGAGGCTGAAGAAGCATTTGCTCTCCGCACCACCACAAACCAAGGCCTCCAGGCAGATTGGAGACTTGAAATCATGCTTCCAGCCTCCCCTTACAGCACACAGTCACCTTTAGCAAGGGCAGTGGAGAGGGTTCTGCTCAGCTGGGTGAAAAGCAAAGTCTGCTCACCCAGCAGCCTGGGGACAGACAGTGCCCTGTGTCCCTGGTCCATCCTCCCTAGCCCAGCACTGCAGGAGATGTTGGTACCTGGGTGTCGACCCACTTTACACCCTCGGGGGTGTGATCCACGCGGCCATAGAAGTGCACGGGGAGCATGTACTCTGGGCGCGCTTTCTCCCAGGGGTTGCCATAGCGCAGCCAGTCATCGGCCTCCTCCACCTGCAAGAGGCAAAGAGTGTCTGAGTGATGGCTCCTGTCTTTAAGTGAAGGCTAAACAAGGCTCTCTGGAGGGAGAGCAAAGCTTTAAAAGCAAAGCTTTAGTAAGCTGACTTTAGAAATGGATGTGCAGAGGCCTCTAGAGGACAGCTGGGCTTTTCAAAACATGGATGACTACATTGCAGCTGGTATAAATAAATCAGCCTTTACAGGCTGTACAGGTTTAAACCATCCAAACTGCTGCAAACACAGACTGCTGCACTCAGTCTCTCTTGAGTTCTTTATATCCAGTTTGATAGTGGAAGATGGGGGATGTGGTTCCCTAGAAGGCAATCCGTGCTGTTCCTGACCACAAGCCACCCCCTGTAACCCAGGTCTTGCCCTGCCCTCTGCCAGAGAGCATCTCTCCTCCCCGCTCAAACAGCAGCAACGGGAGCGAGCTCAGCAGAGCCACCAAGGCTTAAGTGCACCAGACCCCAGAGGGTGAGGAGAGATGCTTTGTGCCCACAGGCACTGCTGTGCCAGGCAGTGGGGCAGGTCTGAGCCACAGCCCAGCATTACCACCATCCCTGTTCTTTTTTAAGCAACATTAAGCCAGTTACAGGGACATTTTGTTCCCTGTGTTCACCATTTATAGGGCCTTGCATCGCAGTCTCTCTGTGGGGAAGAAGGAAAAAACAACCCTCAAACCTCTCACCCTCCTGACTTATGGAAAGCTATTTTAAAGGGAGAAAATGTCCTTTATGCTCAGAAGCAAGGCAAGTCTCCTAATGAAAACCATTACCAGATATACACTAGGGAAACTGCCAGCTGGGGCAGGATTTTTTAGCCTGTTTTCATTTGCAAATACTATGATCATTAATGCTACAGGAGAGCCCCTGTTTAAGCCCTCGCTGCATCTCCCAGGGAACCCACAGAAGCAGCAGCACTCCATGCGCTCGCATGTGCCCCATCACGTTCAAATTCATCCTCCACCAGACACCTTCATGAAGTGTTTAGCCACATCTTCAACAGTTAAGTCCAACTCAACGTTTGGACTTGATGATGTTAAAGGTCTTTCCCAACCTGTTTGATTGTATGATTTGATGATAAGCGTATGTCGCCAGGTGAGTGCCTGCCACGTGGGCACCCCGCCACCCTCAGCACTCCTCTCTGTTCAGGCAGTCAGAGCCCACGGGTCAGCACAAGTGGTAGGAAGTGGCAGCACATTTGGCATCAGGTTTTGGGCTCATGCATCCAGCTTATGAAAAGGTCAAGGCACTGCAGTATCATTTGTGTGGTGAGGCCTTGTCCACACGTGGAGGTGACCCACACAGTGTGAAACAGAAGGAGAAAGAGTGACCTGCTCGAGTAAGTCCGGAGGAAGTCACGGAGATGCTCCAAGGGCTGGAGCACCTCTGCTACGGAGCCAGGCTGAGAGAGCTGGGCTTGTTCAGCCTGAAGAAGAGAAGGCTCCTTAAGGGGAGACCTTAGAGCAGCTTCCAGT
>WYDI02027988.1:0-33582 GCA_009867235.2 Psittacus erithacus
CCCTTGTCCAAAGCCCCTCTCCAGGTTTCCTGCAGCCTCTCTAGGCACTGGAGCTGCTCTAAGGCCTCCCCAGAGCCTTCTCCTCTCAGGCTGAACAACCCCATCTCTCTTATATGCTTACAAGACCAGCCCAAGAAGCCACATGAGCATGGGGAGCCAGACTGTGGTTCGCTTCAGGAGTCTCTATACTGTTTATTTCACCTACAGACAGTTATCAAGCCGAACCCAAGTAAAGCTTTCAGAAGTCTCCAGCACCAACAAGCCAGCGATGATAAGACACGTATTTGTTGGCCGGTAAGAGCTGTGCTCTGCAGCAAAGGGAGAGGCTGCCTTCCTTGAGAATCTTGCTCCTAGCACAGGGAAATGGCTTAGGATCCCAGCCCAGGCTCCCAAGCTTGAGCTGTAAAAACAAACACGCTTCCTTTGTTTAAACAGAGTCCCGGCGAGCCTTGCCCCGAGCACACCAGTGTGCCAGCAGCAAACCCCCATAGGTACCGCAGCCGCCCAGAGTCACCCTCGCTCTTGCCTGGAGACTGAAGGAAGAACACAGCGAGAACCAAGCTGGCAATAACCTCAGCACTTCTGGTGTCAGGCTCCGGGGAATTCAGTAGAGCCAACACATCTGGCAGCCATTTTGAGCAGGAGAGCAGGCTTTCGGAGGCCTCCGTGTTCCAGGCGCTCCAGAAGCGCAGTGCTCCGCGTGCATGCACAAACATACCTGCCGCTTATGTTTCTCATTTCCTGGAGGACTTGGAGGAACAAGAGATCAGGCTCTAGATGAGAGCACCAAAACCTCAACTACTGCCTGCTTTACACGAAGCCTCAAACGTTTGACTAAAGCACTGAGCCCCAAACGGATAGAAGCAGGGAAAGGGGGTGGAAGGAGGAGAGTAACAAATGACCCCCGTGTGCCTGCTGCTGTGCAAATCCATTCCAAGCCCTAAGGTGGACCCTGCAATAACTCCTGCTAGAAACAGAGCTCTTAGATCTGCAGCTACAGAGAACAGGGATTCATCAGGCTCATTCCCCCCTCCCAACACCTCAGGGGGAAAAGAACCCACAGAATTTGATTTGCTCAGAGGGAAATCATCCCTCTGAAGGTACCGACGAGCGTGCCTGAACCTCTGGAAACACGTCTTCCCCATTCCAAGCAGCGTGCCAGGGATCCGCATGCTGCCAGATGCCTCCTGGTTATTTGTTTTAACTGTTACCTCAATCTTATGCCTCTTACAATGAAACAATTAATGCCACGGTGAATCCCAAGAGGTGCCGAGGAGAGTTAGAATGCTTTTCTTCCTCAGTGTGTATGTTATTGTCCCATTTGTTATGCTGAACTATCTGCTCAACAACCATGAGATCCTACACGCACAGTACTCTTAAATGACAGCTTGGAGAAGTGTTTTAATGAATGCTGCTACCCAAAGGCTTGTGGAAGGAGGGGGAAAGATTAGTTTCACACCAGCAGCGAGGTTTTAGCTCCAAGAGTAGCCTCCTGAGTTTCTTTGCTTGCTGTCAGGGCCTAACTGCTATAGCAAGTGTGTTAAAAGACTGATTCTGCTTCTCCTGGTTAATGAACTGTTCATCAAGGCGGCCTGCTGCACTAACAAAGACTGATGAATGCTGCTCCTGCACCGCTGGCCCCTCTGCAAGCACTGAGCGTTTCTTGGGTCTTAGCGTAAAGCCAGGGAAGCGCTAAGGAATGCTGTTTTAATTGAGCAGTTATGATGACATCTGTCAACCTTTTACTGTAAGCATAAGAGAAACTGATTTTTAAATCTGAACAAGATACTTGATCTTCATAACCACGGTTAAGAATGAACACTTTGGCAGGAGCACCACAGCCCTTTTCTCCTTATCTTGCATAGGTTCATTAGCACGCAGATCTCCAGCCCTTAGCGTTGGCTGCCAACAGGACCTGCAATTGTACAACACCAACTTTATCTTCACTGACAACACATCTCCTCCCAACATCACACCAACCAGTTTGTACTGTTCTGTTCCACTGAACCTTTGTTTCAGTTTCCCCTTTTGTCATCACAGGAGACAGCAGTGACCAGCACTGTTTTACCTGGAAGGTTTGGTGGGCCCCAAATCAAACCTGCTTCTGAATTTTAGACAAAGACAGCTCTGAAAAACTGGGGCTGGCTTTCAAAGTTGGTATCTATAAAAACACCTGGAAAACCAACTCATACACAGCCTCTGAAAATCAAAGGAGATATTTATCACTGCCTATTCAAGAGCCACTACACTGACAGGAAGTCATGTGCCATACCATCAGCCTCATGGCTTTTTTCTAAAGAAATACCGTCTCCATGAAATTCAAACTAGATTTGTGTTGTCAGGATTTGCTCTTCCATAGTCAGAACGTTATGCAAAGCCTCCCTTAAATAAAGTTTAAATGGCTATGAAGAAATAAAGAAACCTTCAAGAGTTACCTGCACATTAGGAGTTTTTATCAAACAAACAATAGCATGAAGCCACTTAGCTTTCCAATTTCACACTCTGGAGCTCTCATACATCAGATGCCTGTTGCAGTCTGAATCCCATAATTACTCTTCACTTTGCTGACCTCAATAAATAAGTAAATAAACACCTTCTTCATTATGAACTGGGCCACGGCTCTCAAAAGAACCAGTTAGAAACAAACCTGAAGTTATTTACACACAGCATTCCTGGTGGCCATCTTGCGTCAAAGGCACGTTGACACTGCTGAGAGCACGCTCCAGGCCCACCAGGATACATCCAGCTCTCAGGCTGGGATTGTGGTGGCAGGAAAACAACCCAGTGTCTGGGGAGGCCTTCTTGAATAGCTTGTCTCTGATGTCAGTTGTTTTCAACATCTGACTTAGGATTTTCTTTTCTGTGCAGAGGAAGATAGCAACTCCATGAAAAAAATGTAGGCAAGAACATTTAATCTTCTAAATAACTCAGTGACAGGCTTATAATGAAGGATGCTGGTAATGTTTGCCAGTTAAAGGAAGAAAGCTTTCGGCTCTTCTATTGGACTCCTATTTATGCCAGGGATGGATAGAGCTACAGCTGTTCTACCAGCTTCATAAAGAACAAGGTTCCCCAGCTTCCTACAGCAGGGCCTCAATGCCAGCCACAACTAAAACAAACCAGGAAACTAACCTCACTGTCAGGGCATTACAAACACCCCATTGAGAAACAGAAAGTCACAGCATTTACAAATTCAGGCCTTTGAAACAGTTTTACTGCATCCGAGTTACACACTTCTGCCCACAGCTGCTCCAAAAGGGGAGGAGGACACCAAGAGCCTCTACCTTATGCGTAATAAAGGCACATGAAACAAGCTATCAGCTGTTTCAAGTTTTTCCTCACTGCAACTCTCTTACCTTCCTATTGCAACTCTTGGATCAATGGGAAGTTTACTGTTTTCTGAAGACAGAATCAAGATTCCAAGACAGTTTTTAGGAATAGTGTCAGCTCTCTCCCCTCTTCCAGTAGCTTCAGGATTATTCTTCAGCACAAACTACTCAGTGAAGGCCTACAAGTTCTGCTCATTGACATGGATAAAGTCCCAACACTTAGCAGTACAAAAAATGCCCCATCCCTGGCAGTGTTCAAGGCCAGGTTGGACGGCGCTTGGAGCAAACTGCTCTAGTGGAAAGTGTTCCTGCCTGTGGCTGGGGTCTGAAACTGAATAAGCTTTAAGTTCCCTTCAATCCAAACTATTCTATAGTTCTATGATAAACAGTCTCCCTGATGATGCTGAACATTTCTCAAGCACCAATGCAGACACCATCAAACCTCACATAAGCCAGGCATAATCTTTGTTCTTTACAAACCTGCAAGCATGACCTGATCACATTAACTCTCACAGAGTTTCAGGAACTTTCTGGTCTTGACTAGGCTTGCCTATGAAGTTATACCTACTTGAAGCCAGTAATGCAATTCGCATTACCTACAGAGCATCAGCCACTAGACTTTACTCTGTGGTGCATCTCCTCCTGAGGGAACTAGTGAAAAACACCTTGATAGCAGCCAGCATAACTTTGTTCACATTGAAGCGGAAGCTCTGAGAATGCATAGAAAAAGTTCTAAATTAGTAACATCCAGAAAGGAGACCTGGACATCACTGGACAGATCAGTACAGGGTTACTTTGGCTGCCACTATGCAAGGAAGGGAACTGAAGTGGCCATTCCACAGGTCACCCAACTATCCCATCATCTGGAACACTGCATCTGCTTAGCATGCATCTTTCCAGCAGCATGGCCAGAGTTGGAAATAAGGGTTCAGCAACAGACAGAGAACAGAAGTGTGATTAAAATACCATTTTATGGCCAGACAGTGAGAAACAAGATGCACGCAAGCTAAAATTAGACTAACATAATCTGTCCATGTGCCAGTAGAAGAGTGGACAAAGACTCTTTAGTTTTAAGAGTCTAAGATGTAACATGGACAGGTATGCTAAATCCCAACATTTCATTTACTGTGCTCTTATCTTTACCTTCTACAACGGCCAGTGTTCACCACTGCAAGGGCAGAACATCATTCAAGCCTCTGGCAGCAGTAATAACCACAAACCAAAGCACTGGTGTATTGTGAATTTGAGTATTTTGAAGCCAGTGACGTTATTTACTTGTACCCATCCTCAAACTGCTACTGCTAGTCCCATCCTGAGAAGGGAAAGCAAGTACAACGTCATGGATGCACGTGTTATCCACCTTACCTCACTTCCCTTCCTACTGTCACCAGCGTCCTCCCCATGCACAGGCAATCCCCAAGGAATCAGGAAAGTTCCCTCACATGGGATGAAGCAGAACATTTCTGTCTCAACCTTGACAAGCAGGAGAGTCCAATACACTGGATTCTGCATGTAAACATGTGATCACCTGATGTAATTAGCAACTTCTACTTATGGAGAGAACCTGGCCTACAGAGACCATTCCACAGACAACCCGTTATCACCCTCATTAAAAGCTGACAAAAACGACTGGGTTTTAAGATATGAAACTTCCATGAAGGTGTAAAACCCACCAAGTGTACACCTATATAAATAAATGTGCTTTAAAAACTGTATAATACCACCTGAGGCTTTCTGATCTTGTTTTTCAATAAGTTTGGTTGGTTATCAACTCTGATATTTGGGATATATCTGCTAGGGAACTGTGCAGCTTTGTATTTCTAAGCAGAAATCGTGGAATTCAATAGGAAGACTTGTTGACTTGGAAAATTTGGGTCAGATGCAGAAATTCAAGCATTCTGCACATCCTGACTCCTGTTTCCTTTCCATGCATCACTCATGCCTGCACTGCAGACAATAGCAACAATAGCCTGAATTCAGTGTCCAGGTTCATTGTTAAGTGTTCAGATCTTTACAGCACCATCTTCTTAACAGATTAGAAGTCATCTTCACAAAGCAGGATGACACACAGGGCAGCATCAGGGAAAAGAAAGAGGTCTGAGGAACAACACAGCTCGAGTGAGAATCACTTCATCCAATTTTGTCTTTAAAGAACAATAAATGAAGAGACATCTCTGGTGGGGGACGAAAAAAAAATAATCAAAACACAGGTCTGAGAGGTTTCAGAGGAGCGAACACATTCAGCCCCAGCCATCCTGAATGCGTTCAAAGGAGACAGGGGTGAAAGGACAGAAGCAATAAGGTGGAAAAAAGGAAAGCAGCACATAAGAAGAGGATGAAGGACAGACCCATAAAAGCAAAAGGATGAATTTGTCTTCACACAGGCACAACTGAAGCGTAATTCTGACATCTCTATGTGGACGAGGCTTTCCCATGAACACAGGGGAAGAGATGGAAAAGAGCAGCAACAGAAAAACCCACCAAAAGGAGGGCATACATTCTTCTCTGCTTTTTCCAGATCACCTTCATATCCTGCTCCTGTTGCTACTCTAGACGGAGATCACTGGGAAGTTCACATGCTGCTTGCCCGAAGTCAGAGGCTGTCCAGGCAGGTGTTTCACACCAATCACTACTGCCTGCCAGAAATTCAGCATGGGGTTTGCAGCCTCCTAAATTGCATTCTCAGGCCACTGCTTTCTGCAGGCTTCAAAGTGGGTAATCTCCAGCTCCATCTAGTTTACTTCAAGTGACTCGTGCAGAGCAGACGTCAGCAGAAATAGGTTAGAGATGGGTTCAGGCACCACGTTTCCCTCAGCTGGCTGAGATGCTCTCTGCCTTTTGTACTCAAGATCTGACACACCAACTGGAAGAATGACTTACAGATTCTTTTCCTTTCATTTTTGGCCATAAGAAGCATTTACTCCATACCCTAGAAAGGTATGCAATTGCATTACATCTGACATCTGTCAACCCCTTTATTAAAGGGAAGGTACAATGCTATTTTTACTCAGCTTACAGCTACTGGATACCACAGCATTCCTTTGAGGAAGCTGGGCAGACATCCTGACAGCAGTGGAGT
Organism: Psittacus erithacus; assembly: GCA_009867235.2. Lineage (NCBI taxonomy): Eukaryota > Metazoa > Chordata > Aves > Psittaciformes > Psittacidae > Psittacus > Psittacus erithacus. The sequence goes on from WYDI02027988.1 coordinate 6,409, forward strand.
CGGAAGCAGCATAAATTGACTACAAAAAGGAGAAAAAGCCAGCTCTGACATTCTGACCATGCCACAGAAATCACAAGTTTAGCCAGTAACCTGATGTGACAAGATGCTTTTTGCTTGCACTCCCTTCTTTTAAACCCATACTTCATTCCCCTACAACAAATCCATACTATAATCTCAGATACATTAGCATTCTCACAAATCCCAGCTTACTTCCTGACTGGTTAAACACAAGTACATCCTCCTCACATGTGATTTATACTGCAACAGGCAGCACACCTTGAATATACAGACTTTGTAACACTTGCTCTCAGGAAGATACAACCTCCTTCCTGCTCTGGAAGCTCTCTCTCTTCTTGGCAGATCCCCGCTATTTGCTACTGACTCAAGGGCTCGGGAGCACAGGAAAAATTCAAGAACCTGACACCTACCAGTGAGTCGGTCCAGCAACAAAAACAGCTCAACATCCATCCACTTGTGTGGGTCAATAAACAGAATTGATGTTAGTGCCTTTATTATGCAGAAAGGCTGTTTCAGTATTGATGCTACAACTGAAATCCTGAATTGACTCTGTTCTATACAACGAACCAGCCAGGAGCCTTGCCCTCCATGCAGTGTGTTCTTCACACCATCACAACAGCACCTACAAGCCAAGTCAAAAAGGTGAGTTTCAGGAAGAAAAAGCAGCATGTTTGGAGCTGACTCCTACCAAAAATACACAGCTCTGTTCCTGACAACACTGTGGGGGCTCTCCCCACTCGAGATGTCCTTCACACCGTCTGTTAAGAGAAGCACAGCCTGATGCTAGACATGCTCATCATTACCACTTCCCATTTAGTACCCCCACCTAAAGCAATGTTGAGAAATGTAAAGAGAGGGGAGAATTAGGAGTATTACATGATTTTGTGTACTAAACACAGTCCTCCCATTCCCAACTCCAAGATCCGCAGGCGGGTGTACAATCTTAACAGCTTGTCCGTGATAAAAGACATGAGGCAAGCTAAATAAGGTGAATATATTTACAAGATAGTGCTAAGATCTCCATAACAAACAGTCATTAGCAGATTAGTATTATGAATCTAATCCAATTAAGAATTTCCTTTGCAAATGCCTGGAGGAGCTGGAATTCCTCTGGGAAGACCTTTCCATGAGTCACGCCTGCAGGTCTGACACACCAGGAAAGACCAGCTCTGAAGCAGCATGAACAAAGCCCTGAACCCCACCTCAAAGCCACTGCAATCTACTGAACTTCAGGAGTCCACAAAAGAAAGAGTCCTCAGTCCCACAAGTCCCACTCAACAAAACTGGCACTTTCCCAAGCAAAGGGACAAAACAGGAGAGAACTTTCCTTATTAACAGTCTCGTACTGTGCCCTTTAGACAGCTCCAGTTCATTATGGCTGTTTGACATAATGCTAGTCCATACAGCAGCCATGCCTGAAGACAAAGTGTTAAGTTAAGCAGCTAAACATCCCTTCCTGACTGCGTCAGAACCCTGATGCCTTGCTCCTACCTCTTTATGCAGATACTGAGAGCACCAGCAGCGATCCACAGCTTGATCTGAATGCCCAACTCTTGCCCATGCTGCAAAATCTGCTCACTCTCAGTTTAACATGAGCACACACAGGTGAGAATCGTGGTTTGTAAGCCCCAAAGTTAGAGTAGTTCATCAGGTTGTTACTGTGAATGGTTTTCTGGTGCCCTCAGCTGAAATTGGTAGATTTGAGCTGACCTTATATGCCTTTGCATGGAGCGATTTAGGACAAAACAAGGAGAGGGAAAGATCTCATTGGTACAACTTTGCTCAACAGAACTGCCAAGACTGATCATGTTACCACATCTGCAGGCACATGCGCAGTGACCCTCCACAGTAAGGAACCAAGCCAGGGCCACTGCTTCCTTCTGGTTTAGGATCAAAATCAGGCTGGTCCTAATGCTACCAAATATCAGAACCAAAGACACATAAAACCCAAAGTTTAGGGGGGGTTAAAAAAAGTATATACTTAAAACTATTGTTTTAACAAACTATCAGTAAAGGTGGATACGTTTAAATTAATGTTTGGAACAGAAGAGCTTACTCTGATCTTCAAAATGCAATCACATAAACATTCAAGTAGGTGTTTTGCCAGTTATTTAAGGTAAAAACAACCCAGAAAGCCTCAAAATACAAACTTTCTGCAGTTAAACCACAAGCTTTCGAAGCTGTCAGAAGTGCCAGCAACACAATGAATTCAATACACAGAAACCTGCCGCTCTGTAGTTCACTGTTAGGGATAAAGTTAACCTCTCCAGCAGCATTTCTGGCCATCCTGCCACTCCTTGCAGCCGCAGATACTTCAGACCATTCAAAGCTTCACCTGAAGCTCTGAAGGCAGCCAAAGACGCCCATTAGAGGAAGAATTAGCTAACACAACAGACAGGCTAAAGTTTCCCTCCTCTCCCAGAGAATGGATATTTATGTAAAAAACCCAAATCCAGACCAAATGCCAAGATAAAAGCAGGACATTTCAGACCTGAGTAAAGGGGGGAAGAGTTATAGATGTCCTACCTAACACAACTTCTTTCCGCTCTTTGTGGAAAGCACTTACCCACTGTGACTCATAGAAAATATGCAAAACTCAGGCTAGTTTAAGCTTCACTCCTTCTCTCTGCAGCTCTCTTACTCCAGTTCTTCGACAACTTTGGCAAAGACTGCCAAATTGGAGGAGAAATGGAGCCAAGGGCTCCAAATATAAACATGGAGAGAGAGGGAAGTGTTGATGGAGCTAGCAGGCCCTAGTATGGGTGCAGCGTACCTCTCCCAGCAGCTAAGGAAAGTGGTTTTGCTGGGCAGTGCCATCAAACTGGTACTTCCTGTTTAGGGTAGGGGGCAGCTTTAGGTACCTCAGGTTACTTTGCCGTGCTAGCAGCGCCTCACAGCCAGCAGCAGGGATTTGTAAGAGTGCCATGAAGAGCAGCATTCAGCGAGGTTGGTGATTTTGGGCTCCTCCAACCAGAAACTCTCGCAGTAAGACTTAAAAAACAGGGATGAAAAAAAACCCCAACACAAAACTGTTCTGTGTTAGTTCTCCCTCCTGTTGTCACTCCCCTCCCCCTCCTTGTTAACTAAACTTTTCCTCTCCCAGGGATCTTTCTAATCCTTCAGCGAAGCTGTAATGAATTTGCAACATCAGGCACTCTGCAACGGGCTTCAACATGAATCGAGTTTACCACGAGCTCCAGAAAACACAGGGAATTCTAACAATCGCATAGCCAGAAGGAGGATATAAAAGGGGAAGAATAGAATAGCACTGGAAAATTGGGTTTCAATCATGTAAAGAAGGAGCGTACACCATTCCCAGGGGCCTGAACATCAGAATGGAAATGCAGGCTGCACCATTACCCAAAGCAGCGGATTATGGGCAAACGGCATAACCAAAAGCAGACTTAAGAGCTAAAAACCCTTCATTCTGTTTCAAGAATTACTAAGGACTGAAAAAAAGCCCAGCCCTCTCTGTAAATTCAAACCTGAAGACAGTCACCTGACTGCAATATTAATCCAAGTATGTTGAAACTAAGTGTCTGGAAGGGATTTTACACTTTCCTGTATCCCTTCCACCAAGCCACTTTATCTGCAGCCTGGCTGGTGATCCTCCTGCTCCATGGGCTCTCACAGTACCTGCAGGAGTTTTATGCTGAGCTAGAGGTTCTGAAATGGAGTTGTGAGAAGAGCTGACACGCTGACAGATGAATGAGGAAGCCACTTGCACAGTGCATCAACAGAACTTAGTATTGCACATCTCTGAAGGTAAATAACATCAGGCTCGGAAAGTTTGGGGGATTTTGGCCGAGTGTCTTCTGTTTCCTGCACAAGACAACAGGTTTAGGCCCCAAACTGAAGTTAAAGCAAAGTGCTGAAGTTTGAGCACCACACACTTACCTAACGAAGCCAAATTGCTCACTACAGGTTCAAACAACACAACAGAGAAGACTTCTCTACACAGGAAGACACAAAACTAGTTTATGGGCTACTGAGCTGGGTTAACTCCTGGGTTTGTCTCCAGCCGCCTGCGTGACTTGGGCTGATCGCACCCTTGTCATTCATTGTCTTTTATAGTATGGTCTCTCTACACAGCTTTAATCAACTGATTACAAACCCCAGACCAATTAAGAGCTGCTCTTCTTAATTTCTCTTTAATTTTTTCTATGCTGATAATAAATGCAACCTCGTGCTAAAAAGATTGCAATAAATATTTAAAGAACAGGTAAGATGTCGACACTATTCAGCTACTGTGCCCCAACAGAGCATTTAAACTGCTATTCAAATGACTTCAAACAAGCATTGCATTACAGCTGCTACTCTTAAAATACAAAAACAAAAGGAGGCAGAAAGGAAGTTACAAGTGCTGCCTTTATGCCAGAGTTTATAGCCAGAACAGAAGCTTACTTCAAGGAAGATGCAGGTGGTAAAGGGAAGAAAACAGGAAAACAAAACCTGAGCAACCCTTCGAAACAACCTGGTTCACAGGAAGACCTTGGCCAAGACAGGGCCAGGCTTCCATGAGCAGGAAGGCAGAACCAGACCCAAGCCAGAGAGCTTTAGGTGAAGCCTATCTCCTGTGCCACTCCAAACCATGGCACATCCCACAGTAGGGTCTGTGCCATTGTCAAAAGGATACCCCAGGAAAGGAAACAACTGAAGTGAGAAAACGTCATCACAACTGCTCCTTCCGTTTCTGTTCCAAAAGGCGACCAGCTAGCCAAAGATATATATGTTTTAAGTAATTATAATGCAACTAACTCAAGTACAGCCAAAGCTTTACCGATACCCGATTTACACGACTGCTTCCCACTCACCAACTACAAGAAACTTGCCAAATTAAGCCATGAAATTCAGCCAGGTTTAGCCATGCACAAAGCGGTCTCATTTACGGTTAGACTTAACCAAGACTCAAGAGTCAACCAGGAAGCCCTACAGCATTAGTCACAGCTCTTCCACCTCAAAACGTGAAGCTTTAACCATCGCTCCAGCCTCGCTAAGAGAAGGCTCAGAATGTGCTCAGCAGCATCTGAAAGCAAATACTGAGTTTTTAAGCAACTATGGCACGGAGAAGTTAAAAAACCATCCCCAAAGAACTTAAATTAAAGCCCATCAAGAATGCTGGACAAAAATAATTAAACAATTAGTGTCCTCCTAATAAATGTTAGAGGATCTGCACTACCACCAGTAGCACTTCCTGAGGGTAGGAGGGGATGATGTCATGGCTGCATGCTACAGCATTGTCGGGTTTGTCTGGCTACACGCTGCTAACGGGACACTCCCTACAGAACTGTGACCACACACTCGGTTTTCCTGGTATCAGCAATCAGTTTAATAAGTGTTCAGAGACCTGCAATTAGCATAGAAACGCAGTGCAACCACCAAGTAAAAAAGGGGGAGAGAAAAAAGCAGAGAGACAGCTGTAACAGGGTGGCAAACAAAGCTCCAAAGCATGAAAGAGAGAAAGGAATGTGGTTAAAAAATCTCCCCTAAGGAAGAATACTCTCTACGCCCGAGCTCCAGCTGTTTGACTTGCCCCGCTCCCTCCTCCGCTCCATTATCCATTCTGGCTGTGCTAATTTAACACAAACTGCCTGCGTCAACTGTTGAAGGGGAGATTCGGGTAAGGCAGCCTGGGATGCATCCAGAAAAAGGGGAAAAACTTCGGGATGGAAAGTTGAGGTGCTTTCTGCTGCGGGTCGCTTTGTGCCAAGAGCTCAGGAAGCTGCAAGGGAAGGCAGCAAGAGTCCTTCCCCGCTGCAGCCTGCACGGACCAGAGCTTCGCCACCACCTCCACATGCACCTCGGCTCCCACACTGCACCCAGATTTGCATGCAGGGAGATCTGCCTTCACCCACAAAGCCACCCAATGCCCTGCAAGAGGATCCTAATACCCCCCAATCCACAGCAGACACTGCCAGAGCAGGTCTGGAGTGAAGGGAAAGAGGTGAAAAAAAGGAGGGAAAGGAATAAACCCGGCCAATCTTAAAGCCTGGAGGGCCAGATTGTCCACAGGGAAGGTGTTTTCACGTTGGAGGGAGCGCTGCGAGCGTTTGGAAGTCACAAATGCAGCCAAAATGGCGCTGAGAATAAAAATATAATTTAAAGGAAGGTCGCCATATTGTAAACAGTGAGGCAGGGAGACAGAGACAGCAACCTCCATTATTCCCAGCAGCTGCAGCAGCACGGAAGCGCTGGGAATGTCAGGCCTGGTGCGGAGACGCCACCGCCGCTTCCTTCCCTCCCTCCAGCCACAGCGCTGCGGAGGGTCCCCCCCCAACAAGCAAAGCACCCTCAGAGAGGGGTGAGGAGGGGAAGTTACCCGCTGGGGAGGGTGGAGGAAGGCCGGGCAGGGGCAGCAGCAGCAGCGCAGGCAGGCCGCGCAGCCAGCGGCCTTGCTCCTCCTCCGGGCCTCTCGGCTGCTGCTCAGCACATAAAGAAAGGAGGGTGGCGGGCCCCCACCCGCAGGGAGGGCAGCCAGAACGCTTTGCACCCCGGCTGCTGTGGATTAACCACAGAGAAGGGGATGGACATGAGGGGAGGGGGGCTGCAGGTTTGCACCTCCTTTTTGTTCCTGCCGTACACCCCGCTTTTTCCCAGGGCAAAGCGGGGAGCTAACGGGCAGCAGGAGCTGCTGGAGGGAAGGTGCTGCCTGGGCCGGGATGGCTGGATCCGGAGGGAGGACAGCGCCGAGCCTTACCAGCACTGGAGGTGGAAAGCAGCGGGGCAGTGATCGCAGCACAGCAGATCCCCTCCTTCCTTGCAGCTATCGCAGCTATCGTGGTTAGTGGCCCTGCCACTTCTCCTGGGCTCCTTCTCGGGCCTCCTGCTCTTCTTTTCCCCATCTTCGCTCTTAGGGGGAGCCAGGAGGGCCTGGATTTGCTGCACGGACAGACACACAGACAGCGCCTCTGAGGGGCTGGCACCGACCCTGACCCCGAGCGCCCTTCTCCCGCCTCACCGACGAGGGGAAAGCGGCCCTGAGGGGAGGACGGGACACAAGGCCTGTGCCGGGCCCGCCCCGCCCGCCGGGCCCGTGTCCGGAGGGCCTCTCCCGGGGATTGGGCGAGCTGCCTCCGTCCCTCCGCACTTCCTTCTATGGCCACGGGGCTCCGGGGGGTTGGGTGCCCCTCGCCATTTTGCAGCCCCGCGGCCTCCCCCGGTCCAGGCCTGTCCCCCCCGTCCGCCGCTCGGGCCTCACCTCCATGAGCCCCCCAGAGGTGTCCAGGTCGTAGACGATCGTCTTGGTCTCCATCTTCTCCCACATTCATCCAGCCCGGGAGCGGCCCCGAGAGCCGCCCCCCCCCGGCGAGAGGGAGCGAGGCGGGGATGGGGGCTTGTTATGAGGAGGGTAGAAGGGAACGGGGGGTGGCCCCTCAGCGGCGGCGGCTCCGCGTCGAGGCGGGGGGCGGGCGGCGGGGCCTAGCCCACGGGCCGCTGCCTCCTCCGCCTGCAGGCGGGCCCGGGGGCGGCCGCGGGGGTCCCCGCTCCCGCTGCCATGCCGTGTGAGGGGAGGGAGGGGAAGGGGCGGCCCCGCGCCCGCCGCCGCCGCACACGCACCGCGCACAGGCGGCGCCGACGCTCCGGGCTCCACCGCGCATGCGCGCCCCGCGCCGCCTCCAGCGGTCAGCCCTGGCGCGCCGGTAGAGGGCGGGGGGGGGGGGAGAAAGGGGGGGACAGAGCGCACACGGCGCTACCGCGCATGCGCTGCTCCGGCTGCGCGCACAGGCGCGGTAAAATAGAGGGGCGGAGCGAAAGAGGGCGGTGCGCAGGCGCGTGGCCGCCGTCACGTCCCCCGGGTGGTGCCGCCGCCCGTGACGTCACGACGCAAGGGACGGTGGGCTCCGCCCGCCCGCAGAGGGCGCGCCGGCGCGGAATCGTGCCCGTGACGTCACCCCCGCGGAGGCCACGCCTCTTAAAGCGGCAATGTCCCCCTTGTGCGGCGCGACCGGGAGTGATGTCCGCGGGGGGGTTCCCGGGGAACACAGCGGGATGTGGGGGGGTGCACCCCCGTGCAGGGCTGCGCTGCTGAGGAACACACCACCGCTTCTTCTAAAACACCTGTTTTTATTAATGAAACAACCAAAAGATGGGGGAAGGGGGGATCCTCTCCCCCCCAGGGACCCCCAGCTCGGGCGGGACCCATCGGGGGGGTGGGCCACAGCCGTATCCGGTGTCCTCCCTCCTCGCCCGGGTCCGTCTCCGCTGGGGTGCAGGGGCAGGCGAGGGGGACACGTCGGTGGTAGAGGGGACGCCCCAGGGAGGGAGAAGCAAGCGGGGGGGCCGGGAGGCACGCAGCATGCTCGGTGGGGGGAACACACGACACGTCCCTGCGTGGCGGCGGTGGGAGACATGGGAGTGTAGGGGGGCAGGACCTGTGCTGGGTTGGGAGAGGTGGGGGGCACCCCCATGGCCACCCAAACCCCTTTACCCACCCCCAGGGGCTTTGCAGGGTGTCCCCCTCCCCGCTGCACCCCCTGTGTTTCTCGGGGGGGGGGGGTCCTCACAACCCCACCCCCCCTGCCTGGGACCCTCCTTCATGGTGTGGCTGGGGGCTCGGGGACACCCCCTTCCAGTTCAGCACCCCGGGGTGGGGGTCGGGTGGCAGTGGGGCGCAGGCAGACCCCACGGGGGTCCAGGTGGGTTGGGGGGTGCAGGGGGTGGCTGGGTCTGGGTCGGTCCCACCAAGCGCTCGGCTTGGGCCTCATTGGGAAAGGTGGACACAGCCCGTGCTGGGGGGGCCTGGGAGGGGTGGCTGCGGTGCCCGGCTCCACGCTGCCCGCTCCTAGATGGACACTTCGTATTCCCTTGTCTCCTGCAAAGAAAACAGACTGCGAGGGGTTGGACACTCGGTGCGGCGATGGGATGCCCGGGACCTGGGACAGGGCAGCTCCCACCCCATAAAGCCCTGGGGGCACAGATGGCCCTGGTGATGCATGTCCCACCCCATGTGTCGTCCCTGGATGGATGTCCCATGTTGTGAAGGGTCGCTGGGTGGATATACCATTCTGTGGATGGTCTCATCCCATGAATGGTCTCTGGATAGATGTCCATCCTGGGAAATGATCCCTGGATGTATGTCCCGTCCAATCAACAGGCCCTGGATGTATATTCCATCCCAGGTATGGTCCCTGCATGGGTGTCCCATCTTGTGAAGCGTCCCTAGATGGATATTCCATCCCGTGCACACACCCTGGATGGATATTCCATCCTATGTGTGGTCCCTGGATGGATGTCCATCACATGAAGGGTCCCTGGATGTACGTCCCATCCTGTGAATGAGACCTGGAAGGATATTCCACTCCATGTGTGGTCCCTGGATGGCTATCCTACCTAAAGCATGATCCCTGCAATGCATTGCCCTGTTCCACTCCTGTCCTACTCCACACACAGCCCCTGGCACACATGGCTGATGCAATGCAGGGTCCCTGGGCTGCCCAGCTCTGGCTGGGGGGACCTGGGGGGCCAGTACTTACTCCTGTCTCATAGGTCGGGTTGTCAAAAGCCGACTCCACGGTGATATGGTCGTAGGGGTGGGAGCCAGCGAGGGGCAGCTGCAGGGACGGCTTCCCCTGGAGCCTGTGGGGAGCGGACAGATGGAGCAGGAGGAACATGGTGACCTCATGGGGTGCTGGGGGGCCACCCAGCCACTCACTTGGAGAAGTAGAGGTAAATGCCCCCGATGAGCAGGGCCACCACCAGGACGGGCAGGAAGACGGCGATAGCGACATTGGTGCCCTCCAGCGCTGGCCCCGATGGCACAGCCTTGGCCACGGCTGCATGGGATAGTTGGCTCAGCGAGGGGGCACCCCGCATCGGCTACACCCTGGGTGCTTGCCTGCACCCCATCACCCCCTTGCCCTTACCATCCAGGTTGCGGTTGCTGTAAAACTCATCATAGGAAGCTGGAGTAGGAGGGGAAAGAAAAGCCGGGATCATCAGCAAGAAGTGGGGTGCTGAGGGGTGATGGGGAGTGATAGGGGGTGCTCTCACCCGCCTTGCAGATGGGAGGGGAGCTGCTCCAGCGCGACGGGTGCCCGGGCAGGCAGCGCAGGCTGCTCTCGCCCAGCAGCGCCCGGCCGTCGGTGCAGGAGAAGCGCAGGGTGGCTCCCGCCGGGTATAGGCGCCGCTCGGGGCTCTGCCGCCCGCCCGCTGGCACGCCGGGGTTGTGGCACGGCTCGTAGGTCTCCGCTGTGGGGCAGGGACACGGTGCCATCAGCGCCCATCAGTGCCCATCAGCGCTCATCAGTGCCCATCAGTGCTCATCAGTGCCCATCAGCGCTCATCAGTGCCCATCAGCGCTCATCAGTGCCCATCAGCGCTGGGGAACCTGGCCTGGGAGAGGGGACCCGACTCACGGATGCACTTGGGGAGGCGGTCGCTCCACTTTGGTCCTCCCGCAGCACGCTCGTGGCACGTCAGGGTCCCGCTGCCCGCTAGGATGTAGCCCTTGTCGCAGATGTACTGCACGGTGCCTCCCACTGGGAATCTGGGGCTGGAGACCACCCTGCGGCTGTGCTCGGCGTCCCCGGGGTCCCTGCAGGAGGTCACTGCAGGCAAAGGGACCAGTGGTGATGGTGGCTGCTGGGGATGTGCCGCAGGGCACAGGCATGCCAATGGGCACCACTCACCCCGCTCGCAGGTGGGCAGGTCGCCGCTCCATGTCAAGTCCCAGTGGCACATCAGGAGGTCAGTGCCGGTCAGCTGGAAGCCAGGGTAGCAATGGTAGGTGACCACGGTGCCATGGAGCAGCTCCGGCTGCGAGGATGTCTTCCAGCCATTGGCGATGTCTGGCAGCTCGGGGCAGGTATCGTTACGGGGGACCTCTGTGAGGGTGACAGGGTGAGTGGGGTAGTGTGGGACACCAGGGATGAGGATGGCACTATCTCACCATAGACCTCACCGGAGAAGTGGATGACAAAGCCCTGCCGATAGGCAAAGGCACCAGCACCAGGGTCAGACTGGAACTGAACGGTGACATCAGCAGTGGAGGCGTAGAGCTTGAAGTGGCCGCGGGCGCCCGTGTACTGGCCCAGGATGCGCGCCGTCAGGTCATCCCCGTCATAGAAGGTCAGCACATCCCCTGAGCCCAGCCGCAGCCTGGGGGAGCAGGGCGGTGAGGGCAGGGGGGAGCATGGATCCCAAACCCCTCCATCCCCGTGGCCATCCCCGCACTCACACGCGGACGTCCAGCATGATGCGCTTGTCCTCCTCCACGTGCAGCCCCCAGATGCAGTCCTGGCCCTTGCCGTACGCCTCTGGCCAGTTGGGTGACAGAACCACGCCGGCTGCATCTGTCAACTCCCCGCTGCACACCGCTGTGGGTGCATGATGGGCTCAGCATCGTTGTGGGACACCAACCACAGCGCTCACCACCCAGTGTCCAGCACCCACCATTCCCATTAGCTACGGCTACCGCTGTATCCCCCAGCTTCAGCACACACCACAACACATCCCTCCTGCTCTATCCCCAGCTCCATCAACAATGGCACCCCCCAACTCCAGCACCCACCAACCCCCATCTCCAGCCATCTGCATCTCTGCCCCCGTGCTGGTGCCCACCACGGCATGCTGGCTCCGTCTCATTCCACTGCGGATCATTGGGATCGATGCACTCAATGATGGTGGAGCCCTGCTCCAGTGTGTAACCGGGGTCACAGCTGAACTCCACTGTGGTACCCACGGGGTACCGGGGGTCACTGGCCGTGAAGTTCCCGTACTTGACAAAGGGCTCGTAGCAATGCCCCTGCTCGAAGGCTGTGGGCACAGGGGCGAAGGTCTGCAGGGGCCAGGCAGGCATGGGGATGCCTGGGTGCCCCCCTCCACCCCGGTCCCATACCCTCATAGCGCAGCGCCATGCCCGCAGCGGCCCCGCTGCTGTCGGTGGTGAGCTCCACAAAGAAGTGGCGCCCGGTGCTGAGCAGCCCCTCGATGGGCAGGTACTCCACCTCGTAGGAGTCGTACACTGGTGGTGCCTCCATGTTGTTGCCATTGCGAATGATGAGCCTGGTAAAGCACGGCAGGCACAGGGTGCTGTGGTGGCCATGGCCAACACCACCCGTCCTTGAATATGATGAATGGCACCCACCCTTGGGAATAGCCAATGACACTCATCCTTGAACATGATGAATGACACCAACTCTTGGCCATTGCCAATGGTGTCTTCTTTGAACATGGCCAACAGTGCCCACACTTGAGCATCGCCAGTGACACCCATCCTTCAACGTGACCAGCAGCATCTTCCCTCGGATATGTCAAATGACACTCATCTTTGAATATGACCAACGGTACCCATCTACAGGCATGGCCAACAGCACCCATCTCTGGGTATGGCCAATAGCTCCATCCTTGGACACGGCCCAGTGCGGGGCTGCTCCATGGTGTCCTGGTCCCTCCAGTTCCCCCCTACCCCGTTGCCAAACCTGTCATCATCCTCTGCCAGCGAGACCTTCTCGAAGTGGAGGTGCAGGCGGTGTCCGGCGGGCGCCTCCAGCAGCCAGTGGCACGTCAGGTTGTTGCTGTAGTTCCCGGGGAAGCCAGGCGAGACGATGCGTCCCACCGTGGCGTTCCGGACCACCCCACCGCATGCCGCTGCGGGAGAGGGACCATCAGCACCCGGCTGTGCCGCACCGCCTGTGCCGCATTCCCCAGTGCTGGTGCTCACCGAGGCAGAGGGGCTCGCGGGCGCTCCAGAAGGGCCGGGTGGCGTTGAGGCAGGTGATGCGGTGGGTGCCCTGCAGCTGGTAGCCGGTGGCACAGCGGAAGCGGGCGTCCCCACCGGGGTGCAGGCTGCTCACCGACACCTCCCCGAACGCCGGCCGCGCTGGGAACGGGCAGCTCAGCACGTAGGCTGCGGGCAGATGTGGTGTTATGGATGGGGATGGAGCCCCCCTAAAGACCCCAGCCCACCCAGCACTCTGGTATGGGTGCTGCAGGGCTGGGTGCCACGGTGCCTGTGTCTGTCTGTAATCATACAATCAACCAGGCTGGAAAAGACCTTTCAGATCATGTCCAACCTTTCCTGCCAAGGCCACCACTGACCCATGGCACTGAGGCCTCGTCTCCACGATGCATGAACGCTTGCAGGGCCGGTGACTGCAGCTCTGCCCTGGGCAGCCTGTTCCAGTGCCTGAGCACCCTCTGGGTGAATAAATTGTTCCTAATATCCAATCTAAACCTCTCCTGGTGCAGCTTGAACCTGTTACCTCTTGTCCTATCACCTGGGAGAAGAGACTGACCCCCTCCTGGCTCCATCCTCCTTCCAGGCAATTGTAGAGAGCGATAAGGGCCCCCCTGAGCCTTCTCCTCTCCAGACTTAACCCCACCATGTCCCTCAGCTGTTCTTCATCACACTTGTGCTCCAGGCCCTGCACCAACTTCATCGCCCTTCTCTGCATTAGCATTCTTCACCCACTTAACCCACCATTGGCACAGATAAACTCTGCTGCCCATCACCATGCCCTGAATTAACATTGCACCAGCGAGGGAGCCCCTGGGAGGTACCAGGGTTGTGGATGCTGCCCCATACCTTGGTATCGGAAGTGGTAGGAGCTGGGGCTGTGGGGCCGGGGGCTCTGGAAGCGCAGGGTGAGGATGTTGGCAGGGCTGCGGATGACCTGGCCCCGCAGCAGGAAGGACTCATTGGCCAGGAGGGTGGGCTCCAGCCCCCCTATGCTCTCCACTGTCAGCGTCTCCCCCTCTGCCAGGCTGATGTTGTGTACCTATGGGGACAGCCAGGAATCACCACCCCGGTACCTGGCTTGGGGCTGGTTCTTGGGCAGCTTGTCCACGGCTGATAGCGCGTTGGAGCGTGTCCATGCAGGGCAGCGCCTTTCGAACACGATTACCAGCACCATAAATCATCCTGCCCTGCAAAGAGTGAGCCCACCACGGCACAGCCAGGCGCACACGGACAGCCCTGCCAACAGCTCCAGTCCTCTGGAGTGATTTGCTATTAATGATGTTAATTAAGCAGTGGTGTGTAGTGATGGAGGAGCGAGGGCTGGCTGTGGAACTGCTGCCTCTGGCTCACCACCGCCTTTCAGCAAGCCATGGGCAGAGGTGGGGCACACATCCACGTGCCAGCAATGGGAGCAGCACGTGGCCCCAGCACCAGCCTCTGGTTCCAGCAGGTGGGAATTGGGTTTTCCTGGCTCTGCACCACAGCATCACTCGCACCTTCTCCATCAGTGCTTCATTAATTAATCCTGCATCCCTGCTCCTGTGCTGGGTACCAGCCATGGCAGCCAGTGAGCACCGGGCATCCTGGGGCATCCCACCAGCTTGTGCACCCGAATCCCTGCCCCAGGGCCCAGCTCTGCTGGCTTGGGGACATGGGGATAGGAACAAGACTGTGTGTTTGCTGCACTCCGCACAGTGATGGCACAGAGCAGGGGACATGCCATGCTCTCCTGTGGGCACTTGGCACCCCATCCCACCCGCAGTTCCCATCTCACCTTGAGCTCCACGCCATAGCCAGGGTAGACAGAGATGGTGTAGGTGCAGTCCAGGCTGCCATCATAGGGGACCCTGGCCAGCTCCGGGGACACCAGCCAGCCCTCAGGACCCGCCAGTGTCCTATTGCAAGGGGCTGTGGTGACAGAGGAGACCCCTTTTCAGCCCCACTTCAACCCAGCTCCCCCCAACTCCCTCCCCAGCACTCACCAGGCCCCTGCAGCGTGGTGACAGTGGTGGTGGTGATGGTGGAGGTGGTGGTGGTCCCCTCCTCATCCCCATGGACCACAGCATCTCCAGTGTGGGGTCCTGGAGATGTACCGGGGCTGAAGGGTGCCTGGCTGGGGGGGGATGTGGGGCTCGATTCCAGCACTCTGGCAGGGGACCACGAGGGATCAGCAGCCGGTACAGCCCCCCACGCATCCCCCCATGGCCCTGGGTGCCCCGCTGGTGTGGTCAATGGGTCAGTGGGGAAGGCAGCCCTGGGCAGGGCAGGGGTGCGTGGTGGGGGCTCAGGGGCTGGGGGGCCTGGGTCTGGCTGCAGGGCACCAGCGGGTAGGACGGGACCAGGGCCCCCAGGCAGGAAGGGTGCCTGGCCCAGGTAGTCCTTCTTGAGGAAGGCTTCGTGCAGCAGATCCTCCAGCAGCGGGTGATGGTTGAGGAGCTTCAGCGTGGGCGCTGTGCTCACAAAGCGAGCCTCTGCCTCCCGCTCCTCCGGTGTGGGCAGTGCCGTCGGCTCCCTCTCGGCCTCAGCGCTGTCCCCGGCTTTCCTTGCCAGCCCATTTAAGCCTGTGGGGAGGAGAGATTGTGAGGCGCTGGGGACCTGTGGATTGATGCTGCAGCATAGGCTGATGCTGCATCAGGGACCGATGCTTCAGTCTGGACCAATGGTGCACTGTGGACCGATGCTGCATCATGGACTGACATGGCCCTGGGGACCAGTGATGCACCAGGAACTGAAGCTTCCTCACAGGCTGATGCTGTGCCCAGTGTGGCACTTGGGACCAAGCCTTGGACATGGACTGATGCTGCCCCAGGGAGCAATGCTGGTGCAGCATCATTCCTGTGCTGCACAGGGGACCAACACTTCACCATAGACCAACAATGAATCCTCCGTCCTGAGGAGCAACACCTCCTGCTCACCAATACTGCACCAAAACCAGGATGACAAACAAGCACATTGACCATATGCAGTGGGACCCTGCCCTGGGGCAGCCCTGGCAATTAAGCCATGGCTAATTAATGCATAACTGCAGCTTGTACCACATTAAGGGGTGCTCCCCTCTCCCATGACAGACACACAGGTGATTGCCATGTCTGCCATAAAGAGCTGCGCCTGGAATGCCGTAGCTCCTCCGAGCATTAATCCCTGAGCAAATCCCAGACACTTACAGCCTTTAGACCAAAACCAAAAGCATTTAATCAGCCTTAATGAGCCACCAGCATCTCTCCCTGGTGGGTCTGGTCCTCTCTCCCCGGGGGGACACAGCTCCCCATCCCCACCATGCCATGGCAGACAGGGATGCCACGATGGCAGGGATGCTACGGCAGCACCCAGCATCCCTCTATGGCCAGTTGGGCGGCCACAGGAGCACACGGCCATGTCCTGCCACCATACACAGGTGCTGATGACATGATACTGCCAATTACCAGGTAATTATACTGATCTGTAGCAGGGCAGGGCCCCACGAAGATTAATTACTCTGTGACTGCTGCTTTTAAGGGACTATTAAGAGACATTAGCTTGGGTGAGCAGCGTGTGGGGGAGCTGGTGGGTGCCAGGAGGCATCCCCACCTCCCACTGCATTCTCTTGGCTCCCCTACCATTACTCGGGGATGGTGGCAATGCCCTGGGCACAGCAGCCCGGTGGGAGGTGAGTATCTGACCACACCGGCACCAAAAGGTCCACTTGCCCCCAGCAACGCCCGAGGTATTTTTTAATGGGATCCATTTATTTGAACATAAAACTTAATGAGTTTGTACTGAAGGGCACCAAAACCTCTCTTAGGCTTTAATAGCAGATTAGTGCTCAGGGACCAGTCCATCAGAGCGAAGGCTGCAGGAGGGATGCCTACCCTGGCCTCCTGCACCCCTTGCCCATGATATTTCAGTTGCCCGCGGTGCTGAGAGCTTGGTGGTCCCCACTGGGGCTGCTGGATGAGGTGGGACCCCACAGCAAGATCCCTATAGCAGGTCCTACCTGTGTGATGTGGCACCCTGGGCTGGGCAGTCCCTAGGCAGCGGGTGCTGCCCTGGGCTCTGTGTGATGCTCTGTGTACCACAGGATGCTCCCAGCACCGTGGGATGCCTCTGGGTACCATGAGATATTCCTGACACCAGGGGATGCTCTGGGTACCACTGGATGCTTCCAGTGCTACAGGATGCTTCCAGCCCCAGGGGATGCTCAGAGCTGGAGATGCCCTTGGATGCAGGATGCTTGGAGCACCATGAGAAGGCAGCAAGTGCTCAGATGTTGCCACCTATATCCTTCAAGCACCACCAGATTAGACCCTCCACCCCTACAGATATCTCTAAGCAGCTTATCTCCATCACCACATCTGTGTCCCTGACACATCCCCAAGGAGACCAGGGACTGGTGACATTAAACCCTGCCACCTACCACCAACCTCCCAGGCCCTGGCATCCCTCCAGGGCTCAGGGCGGACACAAACACTTGCAAAGGACCCATCAAAACCCCAATAGCCGAGTGCCCACGGGGGCTGAAGCTGGGCCGGGGTCCTAATCCCTCACACTGGCTTTACCAGGCAGGAGTCTATTAACGGGAGCCGGGGACATGCTGGAGACTAATGGGGCTGTGGCGGCGGCTGCCCCCCCCACGTTGGGAATCGATGCTGCTGGCTGTCACAAATACATAAGTAAGGCAGCACGTGGCCTCCTGAGGAGCAGCGATCGATGCCGCCCAACAAGAAAGTAATAACACAGCGGAGGCCATGGGTCAGGGCCCTCGGCTGTCCCAGGAGCATCGTGGTGCTGCTCTGTGCCTCAGTTTCCCCATCTGTAGGGAGGTGATGGCTGGCGGGAGGTGCAGGCAATGGGGTCCATGGGGGCAGGGGTTGGGGCTTGCAGGAATCCAGGTTTATTTTCCAATTTAAAATCCAATCTGGTTTTGCCCCCGCGGCCGGGGCCTGCAGCAGTGATGAATGAGCTGTCAGGCAGCCGGCGCCACGCTCCCCCCTCCACAGCCCCTGCACTTGGGTACAGGACATGCCCGCTTGATGCCAGATCCTCATCTCCATCCCTTGCTCTGATAGCCACAGGGAATGGGGACCCTCCCCACCAGCAGGCAGGGAATGAGGACGGATGGGAAGGTGTAGGCAGTGTGATAGCACAGGCAGTGTCAGAATGCGGGCAGGAGCAGTGGGTGGTGTAAAAGCGCAGGCAGGGATGGTGGGCGTAAGCAGTGGGTAGGTGAGCGCAGGAAGGTGCACACACACAATGTGATGGTGCAGCAGGGATGTGCTGGCAGCTCCCTATACCAACACCACTGCAACACAGCCAAAGCACTGCCATGCAGCAAGCTGGGCACCCCATTGGCACCCACATCCTGCTACCCCATGGCCTCCTCCATGCCCAGATGCCCAAGCCAAGGATGCTGGAGCAGCTGGAACCAAGAGGCTGCCCCGGTGCCTGGGGACGCTGCCGGTGAGCGCAGTCGCCAGCCCTGGCAGCTACCAGAAGAGCTCAGTTTAATATTCATGGCGGCGCTGGCGGGGAAGCGTTTGACCTTGTATGTTCTGCGATTCTCCTTGAATTGAACAGTCATCTACCCGCTGACACATGTCACATGTCACCACAACCAGCTCCCTGGAGCCCCGCAGCTGGGGCACACTGAGCATCACCAGCACCGAGCGGGCACGAGGGCAGAGCCCAGCGGGCACCGGGATGCCCATCCCCGGGGTCTCCCTCCTTCCCCACCCCTGCTGAGGGTGCCCCCATCCCCTTCTCATTGCCCACAGCCTGTGTAATCCTGCTTTCCCTGCGGAGCTAATGCATTTGTACAGCAATTTCCCTGAGCGGTGGCGGCGATACATTGTGTGTCTGCTGCTATTTTGGACCTGAGCACTGGAGCCATGCGGAGCCACGTCCCTCCTCCCCAAATTAGTGCCCAAATCAGCCCCATCCCACCCCTGCATTAGTATCCCCTGGATGAAACCCCTGCTGATGGGCAGCACCCGCTCTGTGCCACCCCAGGGTGTCCATGGCGCGGTTACCAGCCCCCCCCAGGGCTCTGTGCCAGCCTGGGCTCCACAAGGACACAATACAGCTCATCCCCTCGCACCCCAGGGCGGCAGAGGGGGCACCCACCCTATAGGGTACCCTTGGGTGCATGGCTCCAGGCAGGAGGCAACAGGGAGAGCAGAGCCATGCTGCCCTCCCAGCTCCCCTTCCCTATGCCTGCTGCTGGTGACTGTAATTGAAATGTGCTTGTCTGGCTCCATGTTGGGCTGCTCAGCCATGTCACCCTCCTAGCAGACACCATTTGCTCCCAATGGGTGGGAAGCATGGAGCATCGCACCAGGGCTGGCATCCCAGCTGCCTCCAGCACCCTCCTTTGCCCCCCTGGGAATTCAACGTGAGCATCCCCTTGCCAGCAAACCTTGCTCCATCATTGCTCTTCATGTAGGATCCCAGACTGGTTTGTGTTGGAAGGACCTTAAAGCTCATCCAGTTCCAACCCCTGCCATAGGCAGGGACACTTTCCACTAGAGCAGCTTGCTCCAAGGCCCGTCCAACCTGGCCTTGAACACTGCCAGGGATGGGGATGAACAAAAGCCCCCATCCCCTCCCATTGCCAACTCCCAGGGCAGCTGGGGACCCCCAGAGCCCGCCCTGCCTGGGCATCCCACCCCATACGTTGCCCAGCATCAGCTGATCCGGTCTTTCAAGCACCTTTCTCCATTTTCACAGGGTCACAGCAGCGCTCTTGCAGCTGATTAATATTTGATCCCTTCAGCGTAGCTGGTTACTGCATTTAAATTATACATGTAATAATCCCTACTGGCATGGCGAGCATGCCTGGTGCTTCTCGCACAGGCTGGGCATCGAGCACATTCCCAATGGGATGCTCTGACACCTCAGAGGATGTGACAAGGGATGCCAGTTCTCACTGCAGGGTAGGCTGGTGGGGAGCCAAGGAGATGGAGACATCCTCTGACAGGTCCAGCAGCCCCTTTGCCACCCAAGTATGTCCATGGAGGGAGCGGTGCTGGTACCCTGGCTGGCTCCATGTCTCCAGCAGCCAAAGGAAGGGATGCTAGCGCTCTGGAGCTGCTGCCTATGACTAGAGGGAATCCATTACCTCCCTGGTTATAGGCAGCTTTCAAAGGCAATCTTTCAATTGTGTGCATTTAAAGAATTGATCGGAGGCGAAATTATTCTCTCCTGCCAGAGTCGTCTCAGACACAACTTCATCCACCTCCCCTGGGGCCTCCCTGTGCTCACAGGGGGCCTGGATCCTGGGATCACCCCTGGCCTTCATCCCAGCACAGCCCTAGTGAGCCCTGTGCCCATCTGAGGGTCCCTCCATTGCTCTGCACCAGCCCTGGGGGTACCCTTGCTGTGTCCTTGCCCCTTTGCGCCCCATTTTCCTCCCACATTCCCACTCCCTGGCTCTGCTGGGTGGCTGCCCAGCGCCTGGGGCTGGCAGCCCTGCGTGCCAAATTCATCCCCACCTGCAGCAGGTCCTGCGGCAACCAGGCTCCCATGGGGATGGTGGAGGCGGCTGGTGCAGCCCTGCATCCCCATGGGGCACCATGCCCTCCCACCCTCTGGCTTAAGAGCATTATCCACATAATCCTGGCCTGGCACACGCAGTGTGGCAGTGATGAGCTCCTCCGAGGCACGCAGGGGATGAGCACATACGCTGTTAATTACTGTAGCAGATCCTGCTTCCTTCCCTCTCCTCTCACCAAAACTCTGAACAGCGCCCACGTCCCCAGGGATGTCTTGTCCCCAAATCCTTTGCTCCTATGAGCATGGTGAATGTGGCTGACACTGGATGGCATGGCACAGCTCATGAGGGCACAGTCAGGCCCTGTGCCACCCATCACAACCCACGGGCTGCAAGAACCTCAAATTACAAGGGGGTCCCTTCAGCACAGCATAGATGGTGCCCCAGACAAGCCAGGCCTGAGATGGCTTTAGAGAGCTGGGAAAAGGGGGTGCGGTGGAGGAGGGTGGATGGAACCATGCCTGGCACCGTACCTCAACTGCACCAGTGCTGTGAGGCCCAGACCCCACTTACTGCTGTGGGCACTGATGGCTGGTGCTGCCCCATGGCTGGGCCAAGCCTGCAGGGCCCTGGGATCCAGCTCCACACTGCCACCAATGTGGGACATCACCAGTTCCCTCAGCCTGGGTGAGGGTTCTGTGAACCCTGTGCTCTTACCACCCAGACCCACAGCACATCCCCTACATGCTCCAGCCCGTCAATGCCAAGTCAAGGCTATGGTGACAAGGTGGTGCTGCATGGAAATCAGGGTGCTGTGCTGGGAACCCTGCCTGATGGGGGACAGGGAGCAGGTGGGTGAGTGCCCAGGGCACTGCCCAGCACATGGGGGGCACAGGGTGAATGGGACCCCACAGCTCCCAGCCCTGGGAAGAGCCTGGCGCCTCCGAGGGCATCCCCACCTCTAACACTCTGGGAAATGCACGTACAGAGTTTAATTAACTTTATTGATATTCAGAAATTAGGGGACTGACTAGAGGTAATTGCTCATTAGAAATCATTAAAGTGACACTGTACGCACCAGCCTCCCTTGGGGGAAGCCAGAGTTCTGCTCTCAGGATAGAACCAGGCACACAGACGACCCTCCTCCCCTCCAACCTCTCTGCACCCAGTGGGGTGGGAGATGTGGGTGCCGTGGCCTTGCCCCACTTGCTGCCATGCAGAAGTTCCCCCATCCACCCTCTCCACCCAAGCAAGAGGCTGTGGCATCACTCCCGGCGGCAGAACGAGACGGGAATAGCGGCGGGCACAGGGCCATGACGCCCTTCCCCGGCTGGTCTCTGCTGCCAGATGGGGAGTTTATGTAAGTCCCTGCGCGGCTGCTGCCTGCGGCTTGGCCAAGCCTCACAGGCAGCCTGCATCCCCTTGCCTGCACCCCGCCAGGGCCAGCAGGGATGAACCCACATCTGCTCCTCGCCCTGCCCATGGTGGACTGGGGCACCCCGAACCCTGGTGCGTTCCCAGTCTTGGGGTTTGGGGCGGCAGAGCCGCAAGGCGTCAAGGCTGCCCGTGCCCCATGGGTGGCAGAGCTAAGGAGCTGAGCTGGGTGTTGGCTGCTCTCCTTGGGAAGGACCAACCAACCCCCGCTATCCCTTCATCTCCCCTGAGCCCTCCCCATAGCCAAAGGAGTCACCCCAAGAGAGCCGGAGGGGAAGGGGTGGACAGAGCGGAATGCCCCCGTGCCCCACAGCACGGAGGGACCGGCTCGCAGCCAGCGAGGGGTGTCGAAGGGCTTGATACTGAGGGCGCGGGTCCCCCCCCTCGGTAATACCGGCAGAGGGGCTGTCGCCGGAGCCCGCCGGGGGCGGCGTTGCACCAGCCCGGCTGCAACCAGCTCTGCGCGCCCCCGGCGGCTCCCGCTCCCCTCACCACCGGAGGAAGAAGGGGCGGGAGGGTGCTGCGGATAACGGAGAGGTGATGGCGGGAGCCCCCCCGGTGCGGCGGGGTCGAGCGCAAGTTGGCAAAGTTTAGCGGCGACAGGGCCGGGGCCCCCGGTACCGGGGGCTGTTGGTGTGTACGGGGCGGGTGACCGGGACGAGAGGGTGTGGGGGGGTCACCGTTGTGAGCAGGGGAGCGGGAAGGGGGGGGGTGATCGCGATCCCGGCGCTTACCGTGTGCGGTGGCCCCGAGCAGCGCGGCGAGCAGCGGCAGGAGCCGTGCGGGCGGCGGCACGGAGCCCATGGCCGGCGGCGGTCAGCACCGCGGACAGCTCCGCGCTGCGGGCACGGCCGCGCCGCAACGCTCCGAGTGCGGCGCCCGCCAATCCCGCGGCCGTGGCGGGAGTTGGGGGGGGAGACACCCCGCCGTAATGCTCCGAGTGCGGCGCACGCCGATCCTGCAGGCTGGAATGGGGTTGGAATGGGGAGGGAACGGGGAGGGGGTGCTCCTCCCTGTCCACCCCCCGCTTCCACGCCGTAACTCTCCGAGCGCGGAGCCCGCAAATGCTGGGAGATGGAGGCTAGGGGAGGGGGAGCTCATATACACCCCCCTTCCCGAGTATAAACCACCCTCCAGGCTGGGGGCCTGTGGGAAAGCTCAGCGGTGCCCATCCCATCGTATTCCCCCCCCGCCGCCATGCTGGATACCCACCCCTTTCAGCTTCCCTTCTCCATCTCCTCCTCCTAAATAGCCCCAATTAGGGCTGAGCTCATCATCCCTAACCAGGGCAACCTGGGCCTAGGGCAGCCCTCGCAGATCGGTGGGGGGGGGGTGTGCATTCTGTGTTCCAAGGGGCTCACACCCCTTCCCCAGCCCCTGGCTTCCCGGGGAGGGCCGGGGGGCCGCCAGCCCTGCAGCAGGCAGATGGCGTTGGCACCGCTGCCGGACGGCTCTTGCGTGTGTTAAAAATAAACACAAACCCGGCTCTTTGTTGAATAACCCCCTCCCTATCTCCACCAAAGCCCAGATGGCTTCTCCTCCCCGCGCCGACGCCGTGCGCCGCGCAGAGCCTGCAGCCTGGCCAGCCCCGGCCCACGCAACCAACCATGGCCGGGTGGGTTTGCATTTCTAATCCCAGACCCTGCTTTGCCAGCACGCACCAGGAGCATGGCAAACCTCAGCTTGGGATGCAAGCAAACCCAAGCCTGCGGTGGGACTGATGCTGTGGTCCTCATCCCTGGGTGATGCAGGGCAGGCAGGGGGCAACTGATGCTTCCTGCAAAGCGCTTTCAAGCTCTATACCCAAAACTTTGATCTGCCGGTAGCTGCATCAATGTTTAATGCACCAAAGGCCTGGTAGGGCTCGGAAGATGAACATTTTGAGGCCAAATTGAAGTTTTTTGATATTATGATATTCAAGTAATTTTTAAGCCACCCGACGCTTCCCCCAGCACGTACCTGGACTGCTAATGAGGGGCTGCCTCCTGTCTGGGTTTGACACAAAGCAAACAAACCCTTTGCAGGTGCCTTCAAAGCACCCAGATGGGGAAATAAATGGGGGTGAGCACAGCACGAGGATGCTGTGCTCCCCAGGGAGCATCCTGGCTCCCTAATTCTTCCTTAAGTGCCAGTTGGCACTTTGATGGAGCATGTATGAGGCTGGCACTGCCTGGCATGAAGCACTTGCATGGGTGGTGATGGGCTTTTGGGATACTTCAGCTGCCAGCCCAGTGTGCAGTGGATGCAATGGATGCAATGAATGCAATGGGTGCATTGGGTGCTGTGGGTGCAGTGTGTGCAATGGGTGCAGCAGGTACAGAGCTCTGAGCTGCTGAGCCCTGCCTGGCTTTGGACAAAGCTCCTCATTCCCAGTTTGTCCTGCTCCCCATGGATCTGATCCAGGTTCAGCTCCCGCAGCCAGAGCCAGGCTGTTTCCCCATCAATCCCACCCTGTGCCAGCGCCAGCTCCGAGTTTTTCCATCCATCCTCCCAGCCTGCACTGGGAATATTTCATTTTCACTGTGCTCTCCTGACCCACGCCGGCTGCTTTGGGAAATGGATTTCTTGCTGTCTCGAGCATTGCCTCTGGTTAATTTAAACCCAGGACAAGAGGCAGGGGTGATGGAGACCATGTTCTCTTTCCTATCCAGCACAGGGCTGAAGTGGCACCCCAAAAAATTCACCCTAATGCAAGATGAGCCCATGCAGCTGCTTTTTGGGGTTTGGGGTATAGACATCCCCAGGATGGGAGCAGCCCTGGTTGGGACCATCCATGCAATGAAATCGGTGGTTTAAGGGGTCCCACAGAGCCCTGGAGATGGTCACTGTCTCCTCCAACACCAACAACCATCCCTGCACCCCACAACAGCCTCCCTGGCTTCACAGCATCGTAAGCAAGGCTTTTCCAACCCGACCTATTAAGGCACCGTTAACCGGAGAGGAGTTCATTTTGCCATGTAATGTTTCACGGATAATTAATTATTCTTCATCTTCCCAGCAAAAAATAAAAGGAAGAGCAGGTAAGAGGTGCTGTTCAAAGCACAAAAAAGCCAGCTGAAACCTGGGGAAACTGGTGAATTACTCGTAACATCAAAGGCGAGGGAGGATGTGCTGATTTAGTGGGGAACCGTGTGATGCAGAGCCCTGGGCATCGCAGCGATGCTGAGGCCGGCACGTACTCATTGCATTAGTGGTCCTGAGGAATAGCACGGATGAGGGGTCTGTGGGGGACCCCATCCTTTGCTTGTGCTCCCCATCTTCATTCCATCACCTCCCCATCCCTGTCTGCTGCCGGGTCTGCCTTTGCATGATGCTGGGGTATCCCCATGACTCAAGTGAGCACCACATTGACGGGGGGGCGGAATTCCCCCCAGCCTGGTCCCCAGTGCTTCATCCATCATCGGATGTGAGCAGCAACATAAGTAATGATATTTAACATTTCATAATAACGACAATTAACCAGTAAGTAATGCCTTTTACACCACGAAAGCCAGAGTAAATTAATTCCCCTAATTAGCTGTCAGGCAGCACAGGGGCACTGGCAGCCCCTGCCTGTGTTATCTCCCCCAAAAAATCATCACTGAGTGTCCTCAAACCACAAATCACACCCCATATTTTGCACCAGCACCAGTGGAACTTGGGGCTTCACATCCTGGCCACTCTGAGCCCTAAATCACCCCTATCTCCTGCTAAAAACATAGCAGCAACAACAAAAGATGGCACCAAAATGGTTTATGGCTGTAATAAATTGTGCTGCAGGGAAAAAACCCAACCTGTTTGTCTTGAAGCAAGTGGGGGGTTCCCATTGCACACAGACGGGAGTGTTGCTGAGCCCCACATCCAGTGACCAGCAGGGAGGGAAAGGGGGATTTATTGGAAACACTTTTCCATCACATTTATCCCACCCTATTGCTCTGATCTTGCTGGGGGGGGGTGAGGGTGATGAAGGGGTGCAGTGCCCTGTGGTACCCTGGGATGCAGGGTTCAGGCTGGTCCTGGTGGAAAGGGTGCTGCTCCCACTGTCCCTGTTGGGGCTGGAGGGTGGCCAAAGCTCCACCACCAATGGCTGGACTCTGCCCCATCCCTCCCCTTGGCTCTGCTCCCGGCTGCCAGTGGGGATGGGAACAAGGACAAGGACGGACATGGCTGCCCCTAGCCAGCCCCACCAGGCCATCTACGACGCCATCGTCATTGGGGCCGGCATCCAGGGCTCCTTCACTGCCTATCACCTGGCCCAGCGCCACAGGAGCACCCTCCTGCTGGAGCAGGTACCGTGTCCCCAGCCCCGACATGTCCCCAGCTCCACTGGTTCCCCAGTGACAATGAGCTGGGGTGGGTGCCTGCAGACCTGGATACCCTCTGCATGGCATGGAGTGGAGCTGCCACATGTCCCCATTGCCAGCAGCTGTGTGCCCCCAGTGCCAGGACCCCCCATGTCCCCAAGTGCCAGGACCGCAGTTTCCCAGCACCACAGGGCTGGGAAAGTGTCAGGGCAGTCAATCTGTGTTCCCAGGTACCAGTGGGGTCAGGGGGTGGCAGTAACCCCCATGTCCCCCTGCTCCGCAGTTCATCCTGCCCCACTCTCGGGGCAGCTCGCATGGGCAGAGCCGCATCACCCGCAGCGCCTACCCTCAAGTGCCTTATTCCCGCATGATGCCCGACAGCTTCCGCCTCTGGAAGCGGCTGGAGGACGAGGCCGGCACCAGCCTTTACAGGTGATGGCAATGGGGATGCAGCCTCACCGGGCACTGTCCCTTCCACATGGGGCTGGGGGCTGCAGAAGCTGTGTGTCAGGGCAGGATGAAGCAGCCCCGGCAGCAGCTGCCAGCTCTGGGTAATTTATGGCGCCCATAAGGAAGCATCATTAAGGAAATGAGCATCCAAATGATCCTCCACTGCTGGGGTCAGGGCTGAGCGCAATGGTTGGACTGGGGGAGGGGGGGTGAGTGGGATGCTGGCATCCGGATCCTCCCCATGCATCACCCCACATACCCATATCCCCATTATCACCTGTACAGTCCGTATCACCCAGCATGCCTCACATCAGGCATCGCACATCCCAGGCATCATCATTGCCTGTGACTTGGTTTCCCCCAGGGGCAAAGCAAGGGGGGTGAGCTCATGGAGGGGAACTGATGGGCCTGGTGGGACACAGGCGGACAGGGCTGGTGCTGCTGGGGCTGGCAGGTGACCGGAAGCTGGAGGACTGCCACCAGAGCCTGGGGGGCAACCACATCCTTGATGCCGTGGAGCTGGCCCAGCGCTTCCCTGGCCTCCGACTGCACGCTGGAGAGGTGGCCCTGTGGGACAGCACTGGTGGGGTGCTGTTCGCTGACCGGGCGCTGCGGGCGGTGCAGGTGAGTGCTGCCAAGAGGATGGAATGGGGTAGGATAGGATAGGATAGGATAGGATAGGATAGGATAGGATAGGATAGGATAGGATAGGATAGGATGAGATGGGTGGGATGGGATGAGATGAGATGGATGGGATGGGAAGGAGTGGGAAGGGATGGGATGGAATTAAGGTAAAATCAATACTAAAAAATTACATGTTCTTATTGTTCACAAGGGGGAACAGT
>WYDI02027990.1:0-53823 GCA_009867235.2 Psittacus erithacus
CAGGTTGTGGGGGGAAAACAAGCAGGCTACATGCTTTGTCTAATTTACGACTAAGCTTAAACCACAACAAATATACAGGGAATCAAATTAAAATAGATACTCACATCAATAGTTTGGATTTTCTGGCCCTAAGTGCATGCCCTGCCTAGAGGTGCTAAGAGTGGTACAAGATTTGAGAGGATCTTATTTGCATTTTCCTAATTTTAGATCTTCTCTGTAGACTATACAAGCAGCCAAGAGAGGGGTAGCCTGCCTTTGGTCATGCCCTGTGTAGGCTGGATTTCCAAGTGACCCAAACCTATGGCTCTTCCACATGGGCAAAACAGTCCCAGAAATATATTAAAAGCAAATTCTCTTTTTTTAATGCCAGCCAGATAGGAGAATGAAGGTGTTCTACAGCCCAACGTCTACATGGAAAATCAATGAATGAGGAGAAACTAGAAAGAACAGCCTCTTGTCCATTTAGTAAGCATTACAGATTGCTTCCAGGCAAATTACATTAACTTTTTCCTCCCTTAAGGACTGACTTACATATACAAGAAGAAAACAGAGGAAGTCTACCATCTGAGATTTCCATATTACCGACACCCATAAATCGCAACTCATACATAATGCCAATACCGTATTATAATATTCCATTTCACAGTACAGATTTGGGAATAAAAGAGGATAGAGAATCTTCACCAATTCTCATAATGCCTTTCTACTCTTTACAACAGGAATTACAGCACACGTATACAAATTCCATCTACCTCTGGTGTGAACACTTTCAACATTCAGCCATTTACAGAAAAAACACAATAGCTTCCTAAAGGGAACACAGTCTTCCATGTCAAAATACTGGATGCTATTGGCATTTTTGCTAAGCCAGACTTAATTTTTTTAAATACTGGGCATTTGGAAGTTTGGTTGAAATAACAAATAAAAACCAACTGAAGGTAAGCAGGTCCTTGGTAAATCAAGCATGATGTGCTAGTGGATGTATAAAAAGAGAATAGTGTGACTCTCAAGACCTACATTCTACCCTCAATATGGCGCTGGTCTGCTGGAGGGCATGCAAGGAGTGATTTCATTGTTTGTGACTTGGTGTCTCCATTAATAAAATTGGCCTAAGGGTATTCAGCTTATCTGAAAGTGATTTTTGATGTCTGAACCTTTACAAAAATCAGTCCTGCTCATTTCCTGATTTTTTATTTGTACAATAAGAACCTAACTAGGACTCAAGAGTTCTACACCAATGAAAATCAAAGCAAGTATGATGACAGTAATCACCAGGAAGAGATTTAACGAAGACAGTCATTGTTACTTGATCATCAAAAAGCAAATCCCAAGCATCTGAAATCCAGCAGTCCCTGTGTAGATTTACTTTATGTTACAGCACTAAAAATGAACCATGTTTTTTACAGAATCAATCCATCCTACAGAATCAATCCATTCCCTTAAGTAGCAAAATTCTTTTACATGATCTTCATCCACACAGCCACCATGACCAAACCTGCTTACTTGCTCCACACAACGAAAAGTGAAGTTGTCAATATCCTATTTTTCTATGGGAATCAGGCTGACTAATTCCTACAGACCCTCACCAAATCTTTACACTTAGCGGGAGATACAAACTTGATGGCTAACAACTGTTTGTTGCTAACAACCTGTGGTGGATTTGAAATTGTGACCTGCTGCACAATGCTTTATATCTGTCAGATGAGTAGCTCCTTTCTT
The DNA here is from genome assembly GCA_009867235.2 of Psittacus erithacus. Classification (NCBI taxonomy): domain Eukaryota; kingdom Metazoa; phylum Chordata; class Aves; order Psittaciformes; family Psittacidae; genus Psittacus; species Psittacus erithacus. The sequence goes on from WYDI02027990.1 coordinate 1,720, forward strand.
CCAGTGTCTTATATGTAGAAGAAAATATGAAGAAATACTTTATCATAGTATTTCTTTTCCTGAATTTTAACCACATTACATAGACATATATTACCCTTTACTACCACACCCTCAGCCTGGTGTCTGCCTCTAGAAAAATGCTCTGGAGACAGCGAGCCAAGACATACATTGATAATGGACAATTTGTATGTGCAAATATTGAAGGAATATTAAAGGAAAAAACACAGCTAAGTAATATGGGGATATTTTTAAGTCTCTAAATACTAACAGAGGACTAAAAAGCTGACTTGTCAGCTTATTACTGGTCTTCATTTTGCATTACTGGATGAAAAGCCCTTAGAACATACTATGTAGAGATGTTACACTCCCTTAATACAGTATACTTCTTGCACTCTATGTAACAGCAGTTATCTCAAGAATCCTTGCAGACCCAAGGATTACATACTTGGAGTAGAAGTCACCACAAATTCATGCATGCTATATCACAATCAATGTACATGAATGAATTCTTACTCATTAGGAATCTACAAACCAAAAAAGCAGTCCATTATCTATCAAGTTTCGGTATTTTACATTGTTACACTGTTATTTATTCAACTCATATTATTTCATTATTCAACTAAGACAAACAGTAGCAGTCTTCTCAGGCTCTTCAGACTTGCTGCGTCTCTTTGAAGCAAAGAACAGGGCAAGCTTTCTCCTTCAAAAGTATCTTTGAAAAGAAGCTGGATTCTCCGTCTACCAAGTGAGAGTCTTTTATCCATCCTGTTCCCAGTACAGATAAAGCTCAAGCATTAGATGTCACAGCACAAAGACCAACGTATCATCTCACTATGACACATTCTTGGTCACACATGAGCAGTTACAACCGTAATGCCAATAACCTCTGCATTCACCACTCCAAGAGACTCAAAGACAATACAGCGGTTTTGAGTACAAACAAGTGATTGCTACAAACTCTTAAAGGCCAGCAGCTTAAAAAACAAACCAGAAAGCCTGTTATTAGGTCAATCCATACCAAAATGTATCACAGATTGTTTCCTGGGGTTTTTTTTCATGAAGTAAAGCTGCTTGGCTTCATTTGCTGACACTCACTGAAAATACAGAGGACTTTTACAAGGAATTGGATAGTTTATATCAAGGTCATGTGACTGCCTCCCTGCTGAAGCCCATATATCAAAGCATGCAGCTGCTAGCCTGAGAGCAGAGCACAGCATCTATTTTCACATAGGAATTCATGTGTTGCTTGGCAGAATTCTGTTCTATATTCAGTGGGTGACATAAACCACAGCAATGAACCCTGGAAGCTAAATCTCTCCTTTCTGCACTGCACTCAGAGGTGAATGCCTGCAAAACGAAACCTGTCCTGTGCCAGAGAAGCGTATGCTGAACAAGCATTCTCTCTGTCTTTCTTGGTCCTCTGCTCCAATAAGGATAGGCTGCACTCAGCTTCATTAATAATTAAAATTAGATACACATATATTATGCTCATGCAAACTTATGGAGAGGTTAAGCCAATCAAAGTGAGAAATAATCCTCTAGCAATACATGTTTCAAAATGCTATACTAAAATACACTGCTCTGTGCTATCACACTGTATGCTACTGATTAAGAACTCCATCTGAAATACAAAATTTTAAAAAGATTAAAACCAATTTCTTTCTCACTTCTAAACTGGCAAGAGCCAAAGAGGGTCAAAAAAACCCCAGGAACGAAGAAAAATTATGCTGTAGAAAGAGTAAGAGCTCTCTGGCAGGAGCAGTGTACACTCAATCTCGGAGCAGTTTTCAGCCCCCAAGAAAAGAGAGGTTTTGGTTTTTCCTCATTATTTACTATAAAAATTACACCCATTTCATAAAAATATAGCTTTATAATTGGGATACTGACAAGCAGCTTAGGCTTAACATTCAATCTAGTAATCAAATAGATTAAAGGAGAAGAGAGAAATTAATTAAAGTGAACTACAATAAAGACAAATGGGAAACAATTCATATAATTTCATATTCCTTTCTAATGCAGAAAACCAGAATGGGTTAACCGGCTTGGCAGATGTTCTTACATGGACAGATCTCATTGGTCAGACTGTAAATTGATACCTGCATTAAGAAGTTACTACTTTCATTTCTTTTTCATTAAGCAAGTCTTTCTTTGTTTAAAGTAAGCTAACTCTATGCTTCTGATGAGCAATGCCAATGAATGTGAAGTTACAATAACACAACGAATTTATAAAGGAGAGATGAAATATGCACAGCTGAGAGGTCTACCCAGAAAGTGGAAGGTTTACTAAAAAAAAAGAGAAAGGAAGACCTCATTTGCCCATTACTCAATAGAAACAGAATTAGGAATCCAGTTTGATCAGGCTGCTGTAGAGGGTTTACATTGAAGACGTATTTTGTCCTATGGAGGTGAAAACAAAAAAAGAAATAACAGCAATTTCTATCACAGAAGTAGCAGACAATGCGTGCTGGAAAACTGCTGAGCTATGATCACCTCGGTGACCTGATGGTGAAGCAATTCTGTCATTCTGCAAAACGGGGTGAGGAACCGAGGATCATGAGTTAGTAACTGAGCTTGAGTCCTGGACACACTGAGACATTTGGGTTTTTTTAATTAGAATGATAGCGGTATTTTTTCATAGATGACAGACAAAAAAAAAAACAACAATGAAACAAACCCTAAGCTAAGAATCCAGGATGTAAAAAACCCTGAAGTACCAGGAGAAGGATTGAGAGTGTGCAGTCTTCTGGTTATACTATATCTTCCTTGTATAACCCATGCTTCACAGCACACAGTTACCTTTTAGCCACAGTTCAAGCGCTCACCCAACATGTGTTCCCTGCCAAGCAGCCAACCTCTTTGCTAATCCCACAGTTTGGTCTCATCACCGGGGAGGTGAAAGAGGGAGAATGACACAACGGCAGAGGACCCTGTACCAGACTGTCTCCTATATCCTTACCCCTCAGGGGTCTCACCCTTATCTCAGCATTGTAGGCACTGTTAATTCAAAAAAGAGAGGGGGACAAGAGAAAAAAGCAGCTTTCAATCAGAAACAGCCTGCACAAGCCATTCCTTTCAACTCTGTCACAGGACTGTCTTTCGCTTCCCAAAGCCCAATTCTGACGGTCTTGAAGTTAGTGCTGATGTTTTAATGGATTTGTGGCTGCACTGTCACAGATGAAAAGCCACCAGCTGACTCCAACATTTCAGCTTCTCACCTGTCTCGGCTGTTGGAACGAGGCCATCTGGCTGCCCATTTAACACACTCAGTGGAAAATACTAGGCTGAAGCCCTCCGTCATCTGGAGTTTCCTGTCTTTCCAGGGTTAATGCTGCCCAACAACCACAAACCCCACTTTATATTTTGCCAGGCTCTGACTGTTCACTCCCAAGCAGTGTAAGTGTATATACCAATAACTGCAGTTAAACATTTTTAACAGTTGTATAGGTCACTTTGTAAAAATTCAGTCCAATTTATTTCCTTTTGAACTACCAAACAGCTGCATTTCAGCACAGATGCTTTAGAAGTCCTTAAGTATAGGGTTTAAATTACACACAGATTATTCACAATGAGCAGCAATGACACCAAGAAAGCACGAGTCCCTTTTTCTTCCATAAAGTAAAGAGGACATGCTTCAATAAAAAGAGCTTTCCCAGTTAAATTACTATGCATTATTAATGCTCGTCTCAGCTTTTTATGTAAACATCCAACCATTAGATTGCACACATGGGCTATCAGCAAGAAATGGAGAATCATTCCTACAGGTAATTGGAACTACAGGAGAGCCTAGCCAAGAAGATACATAAAGCCAGACAACTACAGCTCATCCCTCCCTCAGTGTTCTCATGTTCATGTTTGGAGTTTGCCTGCAATACAAAATACAGTTTGTGCATAAGCCAGGATTTATATAATTCTACACTTAAAATCACACTACGCATATGAACACATACTGTCTGTATACAAAGCCCTTTCTTTCATGCAAACAACCTTCTTTCTTAAAAAAAAATTGTGAGCTTTACATTTGATTTTCTACCTAGTCTTTTTTTCATTCCTTTTGAATAAGAAAGTGGTACTAACAATATGATAAGCAATAAATTTATATGCCACTTTGAAAGAGAAGTAAATTTAAGGTATACTGTCTACCTGTGCATCTGACTTGGACTAAGGCAGAAATGCTGTTTTCCTCTATACATACATCAACAGCATTGGCACAGCAAGTACAAACAAGTGTTCAGCAACTATACCAAAATACCATATAAATTGCACCAAACCCCTACCAGTGAACTCTAGCTGATAGGACTGTAAAAGGAAACAGTGTTGTGCAGAAAGTTAAAAATTGAAGAGAAAGAGAAGCTAAAGAAAAGACTGGGAATAGACAAAGCTCTTCTCTCAGGCTGCAAGGGCTTGACATAAGAAAAGAACAACCAAGTCTGGCTGCTTCATGGCAGTAAGCATACCAAGTTGTGAACAAAAGGTTAACCACAGATGACAGCACAAAGATGCAGGTACAGGGAAACAGATTATTCTAAAACATCCATCTTTCAGACATGCCAGAGCTCGGTGCCTGAAAGGGGAGAACCAGCTGAGAAAATGGTGAAGGAGTCTGCGGGCTTGGAGGAAAGCAGAGAGACACAACAGTTGTGAAGCTAACGTTAGTCACAACCCAACAATCACACCTCCTTTCCCAGCTTTTCAAAAAAGAAATAAAAGACAACTGGAGGATGAAATGAAAATAGTCAGTGTATTTAAAATAGTCAGTGTATTTAAACCATCAAGCCAATGAATCCAACAGTGAGGATGCTGGATGCAGCTACAGTGCATAGTGGGGTTTGTTTTCTTGTTAAATTTTATGAGGGGAAAAAAGAATGATGTGTTTGATGCTTCCAGTTAGAAGATGCAACCTAAAGGCATGTCAGCCTATCTGAATTATTTCCTGGGGAAGCAACCTCCAGGAAATAATGGGAAAAGAAAGATGTTGACCCCTTCTTTTCTCCTTCCATGTTCTCAGACTCTTCCCAACCCCCTTCTCTTCTTGCTCATATTTTCCCTCTTCTTTTTCTTTAAACCATCCATCCCCTGCAGACCTCCTACTATCTCATTATTCTTTTTTTCTTAGCGCTTTGTGGCAGTCAACTTCTTCCGTTTCCCTTCTTCAATACTATATTACAAGCATGTTGCCTCACTCCTGTCCCCTCAACACACATTATATGACTGGTTTGCACAAAAGAGAATGAAACTGCCTTTTACTAGTAACTACCTGATACATGGAAACTTGAGCTGTCAACAGTTCTCAGAAAGGGCAGAAGAGATACCACATGCCAGGTCAAGGAGAGGGGAAGGAATTGCCATTAGGGAGTTAACAACTCTGCACTGGACAGAAAGGCAGGCTGTGGCAACATCATCCCTTCCGTGTCCCTCATCGTAGACCTGGATTACCTTACTGAATACATCCGTGCTCTTGCCATAGTTACGGTGAGTGCTCTTTAGTTGCATGTAGGCAAACGTGTCACAACAGCTGCACTGGTAGAATAACCAGAACATATTGTCAATGTTTAGCAAGGCTGAAATTAAACTAACTCGGACTACCAGAGCTGAAGCAAGTTCTGCGCACACACTAAATCATGAAAACTATTTAATTCTGAAGTGTGACATACCATAGAGGGATATTTTCTCTTCTGTTTTATGTTCTCTATAGGGCAGAGCAGTAATGGAAGTTTTAAAAAGCAGACTAACCAGATCTGAGCTATACTGTTACCCCTGCCAACCCTTTCACCCTCACCCCTCCATTGTCTTTCCTCTAATCAGAATCCTGTGCTTATTCTGGAAGGAACTAGATAATTTTTCATGTTATCTTTGACGGAAATGTTTTGAAAAACTAAAACTGAAACATCCTGCAATGGCAAAGTCAAGAGATAGCCACTGTAGGGCAGAGCAGTGTGATACTTCCTGTAATTACTACAGAAAGAATTTAAAATGTTTAATTCCACCCTACAAATTCATAAATAGTACTATTTTAAAAGTATCTTAAAAGTGGGTGACTAAAATATAAGCCTTTTTTTAGACACACAAGATGGATTTGTTTCTATCCCATCACTTTCATTTCATCATAAAAAGCTAATTATTAATACAGAAAGCAAGCTTCACTTATATAATACTAATTGTTTTTACGGTACCCACTTCTGCAATAAGCATTTGACAAAGCTACTGAAAAGTTGTAACATTCCCAATGCAGCTGCATCCATTCAGAGTACCTTTTTTAATTACTTCAGGTTCACTGGAAATCAACTAGAGTTGTCTGTAGAATTCCTACATAAATTCTTTGTGCTATAAGAAGCTTATTGTGTAACTATAATCACACAAATTTGTGGACTGGAAAGTCCTATCTAATTTCCTTGGCTATATTTAATGTGAGGTTCTCTTGCCAAACATCTACTGACAACCTCTATATTTTCAATATGTAAATACACAGTAGAAGCCACTTCTGAAAAGGCAGAAGTTTTTAGGTTGCTTTGTTATATTGAGCTTTCATTGGAAATGATACACTAACAAGCAAAAAAACACCATGCCCACAAAGACATAGTCTGAAACTGTAGCTCTCTGAACAATCTTTTATACACAGATGAAGTAAAATGGGAACTTCCCATAGCAGTAGGACAAAAGGGAGCAAAACACCTAGAAAGCTGCTGTATACGATAATGAATTGCTTAAAAAGTATATGCCACAAATACTAAAAACACAGATTATTTTTTTTTTGATGACGCTATATAAATACATTTGATATGCTTCTCTCTCCTCAGTCTTTTCTATCACCATTCTATGGCACCAAAAGCTGGACAAAATGAAGTTGAAAAAAGCCCAAGATGACATTCTAGTAAAAGCTATTAAAAAGGAATAAGAAGTTCATATGGAACCTATTATAGCTAATTATTTCCTCAGGTTTGTAACTCTAACCTTCAAAGAACACATTTACAGTCATAAACGCGATTAAAAATCACAGAATCGTTACGGTTGGAAGGGACCTCTGGAGATAATCCAGTCCAACCCCCCTGCCAAGGCAGGGCCACCTAAAGCATGCTAAACAGGAAGGTCTCCAGGTGGGTTTTGAATGTCTCCAGAGAGGGAGACTCCCCAATACCCCTGGGCAGCCTCTTCCAGTGTTCTGCCAGCCTCAACGTAAAGGAGTTCTTTCTCATGTTGAGGTGAAACTTCTTGTGTTTGACACCATCCTCCTGGCACTCACCTTTGAGATACTTGATATGCATTGAGACCCCCCTCTCAGTCTTCACTTCTCTAGACTAAACAGGCCCACCTCCCACAACCTCTCCTCATAAGACAGGTGCTCCAGACCTTTGATCATCCTTGTAGCCCTCCACTGGACCTTCTCCAGTGGATTCTTGTCTTTCATGTACTGAGGAGCCTAGCACTGGACACAATACACCAGATGTGGCCTCACTAGGGTTGAGTAGAGGGGTAGATCCCCACCCTCGACCTGCTGGCCACGCTCTTCCCAATGCACCCCATGATACTATTGGCCCTCCTGGCTGCAAGGGCACACTGCCAGCTCACAGTCAACTTGACATCCACCAATACTTCCAAGTTCTTCTCAGATGAACTACTCTCTAGTAAGTCTGCCCCCAACCTGTACTGGTACTTGGGGTTCTTCTTTCCCATGCGTAGTACCCTGCACTTGCCCTTGTTGAGCCCCATTGGGTTTCTTTCCACCCAATTCTTCAGCTTATCAAGGTCCAACTGAATGGCAGCACAGCCTTCAGGTGTATCAGCCACTCCCCCCAGTTTCATATGATCAGCTAACTTGCTGAGGGTACATTCTGTCCCTTTGTTCAGATCTTTGATAAACAAGTTGAATAAGACCCATCACGAACATCACTGACTATAGACCTCCAATGAGATTCTATTCTGCTGATCACAACCCTCTGAACTCTGCCATTTAGCCAGTTCTGAATCTATTTTGCTGTTCATTTATCTGACCCACATTTCCTAAGCTTACCTATGAGGATGCTATGGAAGACAGTGTCAAAAGACTTGCTGAAGTCAAGGTAGATAATGTACACACCTCTCCCCTTGTCAACCCATCTTGCCATGTCATCATAAAAGGCTATTAGATTGGTAAAGCAAGATTTACTCTTGGTGAATTCATGCTGACTACTCCCAGTGACCTTCTTTTCTTCTACATGCTTGGGGATGACCTCCAGAATGACCAGTTCCACCATTTTTCCAGGGATGGAGGTGAGGCTGACTGGCCAGCAGTTTCCAGGTCCTCTTTCTTACCCTTTTTGCAGATGGGAGTGATATTGGTCTTCCTCCAGTCATTGGGCACATCACCTGTTCTCCACAATTTTTTAGAGATGATGGAGAGCGGCAGAAAAACAACATCTGCCAGCTCCCTCAGTGCCTTTGAGTGCATCCCGTTTGGGCCCATAGACTTATGGATGTTAAGTCTATCCCTAACTGAACTCTCTACAACCAGGAGGAAGTCCTCCTTTCTCCAGCCTTTATCTCTAACCTCTAAGGTCTGGGACTCCTGAGGGCCTGTCCTAGCGGTAAAGACTGATGTAAAGGAAGCATTCAGTAATACCGCCTTGCATCCAGTGCATAAACTACAACCAGCTGGATGGAATCCACTTGCAAGGCAAGCAGTAGAAACCACACACAACTACACTATATCTACTGCTTTCATATTTGAGAATCAGAGAGAATGGAGGAAAACATAAATCAGAACAAAACAACAATTAACTATTTCAATGCCTGCTTTCTGAAGAGCTTCAGCCTATCATCTCAAAAATACACCAAAAAATATTTATAGGGACGACAAACATATCTGTGCTGAACACAAAGCACTAGTGTATTCAGTTACGTATCTGAGAGGAAGATCAGTCAGAATAAACTATGTCTTGGTCTATTACACTCAGTGAGTTATAGACCTCTACAAGATTTCTTTTTATTCTAAGAAAGTATATTTGCTATAATTAATTATATTTTTAAATGTATTTGGCTCCTGTTCTAAGATCTAACAAATTAGATTTCAAAATAAAATTAGTCACAAAATCCCTCACTATGTCTATAGATAGGTGGATTTCCAGAATGCCAGGGCCCTACCAGCTGTTACCTCTGGACAACGTTACTGCAATGCCAACTGTGAAGTGAATGCCTCCTTCCTGTATTTAACAAAATGAACCAAAACAAACCAAAACCAACCAAACAAAATATACCCCAGTAGTTTATTTTAGTTTGCTTTATTTGCCTCGCTTGCGATGTAGACTGCTTTCACAATAGCTAGACCCCAGAATCCTCTGTGCAAGAAGGATTTCTAGGGTACCAGCCTATCTCCATATGTTGAACCACAGCTGGACAGACTGCATTGTACCTAAAAAATGCTTGACACTTCCTACGTGACAGCCACAAGGAGTATTTAAGTGAAGAAGTAAAGACACTCATAGAACAAGTAGCTGAGCCCCTTTCATTCTGGTGGTAGAATAAATGATGATAACATTAAATAAATACCACTAATTTGAAAGCTTCCATAAAATATTAAGATTTTATTTACCTTCAATATAAAAAAAAGAAAAAAGAAAAAAAAGTCTGTTGGATTCATTGTGGGTTTTCTCTAACCTGCAGCTGAAACAAATGGTAAGACCTACAAAAGACAGGTTTCACACTCTGTCAACTCAACAGCCAGCCAATTCTGTAGGGAAGAAACAAAAGTTTTTAAAGCTTTTTTAAATTTTTTTGAGCACATCAATAGCAAGAGGAGGTGTAAGGAAAGCATTGAAGCAGCAATCATTGAAGACGTTCACCTGACAAGTAGGGATGAAGAAAAAGCAAAGGCATTCAATGGTGGGGTTTTTTGCCTCAGTCGTAAATAATACGGATAGACTTTGGAACGACCAGTCCTCTGAGGTGAACAACCACGACTGTGGGAACAGTGACTCTTAATTAGTGGACACTGAAATTGTAAGGGACCAGCCGTTTTAGCTGAATGTACATAAATCTATGGGGCCTGATGGGATTCGTCCCAGAGTACTAAAAGAGCTAGTAGATGTTACAGCAGAACCTGTGTTGATCATCTACCAAAGGTCTGAGGAGGTCCCTGCTGACTGGAAGGTAGCCAACGTTATTCCAGTCTACAAGAAAGACATAAGGAAACTACAGACTTGCTAGTATAATCTCTTTACCTGGAGTAATTATGGAGATCATACTGGGTGCTACTGAAAGGCATTTAAAGGACAATGCAATCAGCAGGCACAGTCAACACAGGTTCACACAGGGCAAGTTCTAACTAATTTGACATCCTTCTATGATAAAGTCACGCAGCTAGTGGGTGAAAGGAAAGCAGTAGATGTTGTCTTTATGTATTTTAGTGAGGCTTTTGATACTGTTCCTTACAGCATTCTTCAAGACAAGTTGTCCAGCTGTGATATGAGCAGCACTGAGTGAAAAACTGGCTGAAGGGCATAGCTCAGAGGGTTGTAGGAAATGGTGCTCCATCTGCCTGGCAACTGGTCACCAGCAGTGTTTCTCAGGGCTCAGTTATAGGGCCAGTTCTGTTCAGTGTTTATCAAGAATGAGGGTGCAGCTGAACGCATCATTAGCAAGTCTGCTGATGAAAGCAAATTGGGAGCTGCCCAATTGACAATTGAGGGATGAGAGGCCTTCCAGAGGGTTCTCATAGACTGGATAATTAGGTAATCATCAATTTAACAAGAAAAAATGCTGAATTCTGCATCTGGGATGGAGTAAAGTGAGATAGAAGCTGGGAGAGGAGAGACTTGCAAGCAGCCCTCCAGAGGGACCTGTGGATGCTGGTTGACAGCAGGCTCAATCAATATGAGGCAGCAGTGTACCCTGGCAGGCAAAAGAGCAAACCACATCCTGGGGTGCATTAAACATAGCATAACCAGCCAGTCAAAAGACGTGATCATCCTCTATATTTAGCATTGGTACGGCTTCACTTAAAGAGTATTGTATGCAGTTCTGGGCCCCATGACTTAAGGAAGATGTGAAGGTCCTTGAATGTGTCCAGAGGAAGGCAACAAAACTGGTGGAAGGGCTGAAAGGCATGTCCTGGGTGGAGCGGCTAAGGACTCTGGGTTTGTCTAGTATGAGGAAAAGGAGGCTGAGGGGCAACCTCAATGTTCCCTACAACTTCTTGAGCCAAAGTGGAGAGCAAGGTGCTGGTTTCATCTCTATGGTACCCAGCGACAGGATGCATGGGAATGGTTCAAATCTGTGTCAGGGGAGGTTCAGGCTTGACATTAGGAAGCACTTCTTCATTGGGAAGGTTGTCAGACACTTGAACAGGCTTCCTAAAGAGATGGTCAGTGCCCCATGCCTGTCCATGTTTAAGAAGCATTTGGACAATGCACTTAATATTTTGCTTTAACTTCTGGTCAGCCCTTAAGGACTTAAGCAATTGGACTAGTTGATCATCGTAGGTTCCTTCCAAGAAGAACTATTCTATTCCAAATCAAACCAATGAAATAACTCTCCTTTGAAACAAAGAAATAGCATATTAAGTAAAATGGATAATGCTGCTCCCTAGCACCCACACATGAAGATCACTCTGATCTGTAGCATCATAACTAGCTGTGTTGTGAGTGTCTGAGAAATAGGAAGGGAAGATCTGTGCTTTCATGCATCCAGAAGAACATGCAAGGCACAGAGAGGTGCCAATGGAAGCAATCTACCCACAGCAATCACACCTTTGCAGAATTTCATAGACAGGAATGGTAACACCAGACTATATTTCTATACTGTTACCCTGGGGTCACTGAATTCTGCACCAACATGAACAGTTGCCTTAGCTCTACTCCTTATACAGGTATGTCCTTGCATGACAGAAACCATCTGTTCCAAAATCAGGACAAGAAGAATAGTTTAGTGCACTCACTGGAGTTGTAAGTTCGCTTCTTTTCCCATTTGTACCTATCAGTTGTGCCACGTTTCTCCTTTTGAAGTTATCCCTGACAAGCAGAAACAGTAATACATCTGAAAGATGCAGCGGAAGATGCACTGCGTTTCTACAGGGCAACTAATAGGTCTGCTGATGATGCTCCCAGGTTACTATGCCTCAGGTCCAGGCAGCTCCATGTTTCCTGAGTGCACTTGGAGCATGTAATGACCTGAAAAGTTGGAAGTCTCCAAATACAGAAAAGCACTGAAAGGACTCATAACTTCAAAAGCAATTGAGCTCATGCCTAAGTCTCATATGCCTTTACAGTGTTTCATAACACAGAGTTTAACTTCACATTTTACAAGTTAGTCAGGCATAGGATTAAAACCTCCTTTTTTACAGATGATTCTTCTAGACAGCAAAGCTAGTCTATAAACGAACTATGTAAGCTATAAGTAATGTATGGTATGAAAGGTGTCAAAACTGCCATTCCAAATAGATCACCTGACTTACAATATACAAGATATCTTGCATGCTGAATAACACAAGTCTGAGCATAAATTATGTCACATTTTTCTTATCCAAATCAGAAGCAGTACCATTTAAGCCATTTATTATCAGCCCATTAGCTTGCCTTTAATTAACATGTGTATGCTCATCATTTTACAAGTGATTATTTTACATTGATTATGCAGTCAGTGAAAGATTATTCAGACATGGCATTTACAGGTCTGACAAACAGAAACCAGCAAAATGTTGGAGACAGACTCTGAAAAGAAAGGAACAAATTAACAGCAATAATCAATAGATGGGTACCCAATTTAATGATAAAGTGAAATACAGTCAGTATTTCTGAATTCTAGAAATAAATACACCTATAAAGTTCACATGCTTTTGGCCAAGATCCTTTCTCTTCCCCACCAAAAAACCCCCAAAACAACATAACAAAACCAACAAACCCCTCCTTTTTAATAAGGTCGTATGTTATAAAACTAAATGACTAACAGATACAATGATAACAATAAAACATAGGGATGATCCAAGCCTGGGAAGAAGCCAGAATGACTCTAGATATAATGTACTTGCTTCATCTTCTCAACTATTAACCATTTAACATTGCTAAGGCTTTTAATTTCAAATTCCCACACCAGAAATCCAAACAGAAATAATATTGGTAATTTAAACTTTTACAGTCCTGCAGCAACAGTGTGTTTAAGCAACTCAGACTCAGTACCTCCACAACATGGGTACCACTGCACCTGACCATAAAAAAATCAGAACAGAGCATTCAGTTCAGATAAAATGTCACAGCAAGTCAACAGCAGCCCCTGAAACAGGGCTCTTGTAATTCACTTCTCAGTTCTCTGTCCTAACCAGTAAAGACTGAACATAACGCAATTTATTTGAACATTTATTTCCAAAAGCACTGTCATGAGTTACATAGGACAATTATGCTCATCTTGTAGGTTCTGAGGCAGTAAGCTTTGTTAAAACTCCATGGATATATTGGCAGGTTGCAATTAACTCTTCCAACATAAAACTTGCTCAGTAATGACTATTTTCAAAAAGAGACAAAAGTAAGAAAAGAGACATAAAATTAGCTTTTAAAATAAATAATGAGGAAGAGGGAAGATACAACACAGTGCAGATTTCGGGGCAGTCTGCTCCCCCAAGAAGGTGCACAAGGTCTGGGTTTCTCAATTAGATCACAATGCAATTTCACACAATAAAATTACCCTGATTAACTACCCTAATGTTAACTAACCTAATCTGTATGTTGCGAATCTGGCGCACTCAGCGGATCCTCCATTCTTCATGAAATTAAATGCTAAACAACCTCAATAATTCCTTTCTCATCCTCTGCAATGCTTCAGGTCTCATGCTAGTTGAACGAAAAAAAAGAGGAGAGCAGAAACATAGAAGAAATGAAGAGTAAAGGATGGACTTTTAAAGATAACAGATGGTGTCAACAATGGCAAAAGGCACACCTGAGGAACAGATGGATCTTTTAAGCCTCTGCTCACTGGTGACAGACAAACGTACCCAAGAGCATCAAAGAATGGCAATTTTTAAACACAGTAAACCAAAAACTTCCTGACAAGTTTCTTACTTAGACTTTTTCCGCTTTAAAAAAAAAAATAATCCAAATTATAAGTAAAAAGCAGGAATCCTTTCAGCTGATTCACTGAATCATTCCCCACAGCTGCCGTAAGTACAGCAGGAAGAAATGAAGCCATGTTCCATTCAAAACACCTGCATTCACAGACCATGTTTTCACACAATTCTTATCTGATTTTCATGTGGTTTTTTGATGTCCATGCACAACTTGCCCTTTTTAAGTGTGTTTACTATTTGTCAGTTCTTATTCTCAGTTCAGAATTTTTGCTGAGGCAATGGTTTAGTTGATAATTAAGCAGTAAGAAATTTCTGGGTCAACAGTATACACAGAAAGATGCACGTTCTCCTCAAAAAGATTACTAATTCTCCATACAGAATCGACCTCTCCTTCCTCGCATACCTATCAAAAGTGTCAATGATTTATTTTTAGATATGTTAACTCTATTGGAATTACCAATAAACTTTCTTCTTACTTTCTCTGTTTTGTACCAACACAGAAAGACAAAATGGGAATTACACCTCTGAAAGGAAAGCAATCATTACTGGCTGGCACACTTTGGATCCTGCTCAGTGTTTCCCTGCATAGAATTGGAGATGGGAAGCTAGAAGGCCTGGCAGAATGGCTTTCAAGGCGAGATCTTACCCATGGGCTGTATGCTAGACACTCCACAACTAGACAGGCAAAACAAAATTGAGGAAAATGAAGGTTTTTCCATTTTGCAGAAATGGAAGCAAGACAGAAAGAGACGAAAATGTGTCCCCTAATGCAGAATAAGAACTCAGTAAATATTTCCAAGCCCCACCAAAATTATTCTTGACCTCTTCCAACACAATTCAAACCTGAAATAAAATTCAGAGATACAGAAAGAGGCTGTACATCAAATGTGAAGATCATGCTGAAATCTCACTTTATTTGGGGGACAACAGGCAACTCATTTCATGGCAGACTTCCCAAACTTCACTGCTTCTAGAAATAGTGACATCCCATGGAAAGGACTGGGATATCAGATGATGTCCTAGAAGCAAAAGCAGATGGAATAGCAAAGCAATAAGTGTATTTTCATTGATATGCTTCACACACGCAGAGGGAACCAATTGCACAGATATTGAAAACACATAATCAGCTAATGAAAAGCATTTTCTCTGAACAGGATGCTTTCCAAAATTTTCCTAGGAAACAGGTATCCTCAGCTGTTTCAGGTCACTGAGTAGGCTGTCACTGCAGCAGTGTCTTTAACAAGCATGCACAACATACCATAAGAATGTCACAATTTACAGCATGAGAGCAATGTTGCAACTGCTGATCTGGGATGCAATGCCTGCTTTCTATAACCTTCAATATTTCAAGCTCCATACATAGAGAGAGAAAGTAGCAATGAGACAGATTTAGCATTTTAAAATAATCCTAGTATTTCCAGCTTACAGTCTCATTTGGCTGACAGAATGCCACCAGAGTATGCAATTTAATACAGTCATAGCTGTCACAAGACATATTAGACTGCTCTATCCATGGGCTGTCTTCTATATATAACTGGTAAGAGTTTGCATAATTAAGGTTGCATTTAAGAGCGTCAGCTATGTAACTAACAGATCTTTGCAGTAAGCTTTCATCATATATGGAACACAAGCTTTCCTCACAACAGTTTTTTCTCCAGAAATTCCTCAAATGCTTTGATGTACTTCTAATAATCTTCAATATTAGCAAGGGATCTAATTTTGAAGCCTGGTGCAATTCCTTTCAACTTTTAAAATAAAACTGCAGATTTTTTCTTCATATTGAACAGAAACATAATTTCATATGAGTGTTAAACACGGAAAAGTCTGTGTACTATTACACATCGGTTTGGTGAAACAACTGCATGCACTACATTTCCCAAGACTCATCAAGAAGTCCCTCTCACTTCATACACAGCACAAAAAGAAGCTGTCAAAAGCAGGAATACTTGGAAAGCTGCCAGTAAGAAGTAGATTTTGTGCAGAGTTGTGGTACTGTTACTTTCAAAGGAAACCAAGCACATCTAAACATGACACAAGACTTTCCCTTCCTTCCCAGGCAGTAAGCAAGATATCACATGAACAAATTTGAGATGACAAATATAGGAGGTATGACATTTTGAAACGGTCCACAGGATGACTTATTAGTCATCTTTTGCTTGTAATTCAGAGGGCTTTCTCCATCAAATGAACTCTAATTTTAGCACATCAGTTATGTACTTGTATACTAATATACAGAATAAACAGAAAGCTGTTTCAAAGCACAGAAGCTAAACAGAGTGAATTCATTTATAACTGACTTCAGAACAGTACAATTTATTTCTTGCTTGGCACAGGACAATGAAAATAAGTTAGGTATTAAACACTCAGTACATCTTTTACAATCAGTGGAATCTCAGCACTTTGCAGAAGAAACAGGCCATATATTTGATGGTCAAGTAGTTCACCAAAGACATCTATTTTCTTAGAAATAGCTGTGCAAGGTCTGAGGTATGCCACAGCTTTACCACTACCGAAGATGCTTTTGAATTTCCTTTCAGCATTATTTGTTCCTCATATTTTTCTAAGAAGTTGGCAGTAAGTAGTAAAACACCCTGAAAATAAGCACTGGGTCTCCTAACAAATTTCTACAGCTACTGGAACAGAATTCAGTTCACCAGTTCTGCTTTATGATGCATTAGTTATGCACAGGCTTCACTTACTTTTCAGAGAATTTCAGGACAGTTTCTGGACTGATTCTATTTCGCTCATTTTTAAATAATATTTGGAGTGGTCTATTAACCTCAGACAAGTGTAGGCCATTATGACCCTATACATATTTAAAGTAGTTGGGAAACTGAGTGAATTGGATTCTCCATTATGCAACTGTATTTATCGTCCAAGAGCCAACAAGACAAAGTCTCACCTCCTTTCACTTCCTCCCCATGCCTCCCAGGATAAATACGCAGTTTGAGTCTACAGTAATAATCCCTACATGAAAATTGTGATTGTTGTCTAAACTCTTTGTTATCACATCCTATGGCATAAATCCCCAGCATCACAGAAAGTAAAATACTTGATCCTTAGAATAATACTAGAAATACACACAACATGCTTTGTACCTTATAGCTCACCACGAACACTTAAGCATGCTGAGACTTAAAAAAGTTATTACAATGAGACATATGTTGTGAACACCTAGGTAACCGCATCTGTAGGTTGTATAATTTGCATTTATTTATCAATCTAGACACTTACATGGCTCCCTCACTGTATTACTAAGGTATTTCACAGGCAGTAATACATTTCTCCATGAAATACCCTTGCAAAATGAGCATGATTATTTCTAGTTGAGATGTGAAGAATTGATACACACAGGAACACAGTGCCCTGCTAAAAAAGTCTATGAAACAACCATAATCAGACCAGAAGTCTCCCAAAATCACAGGTTGGCCATGACTCTTCCCATGCTGTCCTTCCTCCTGTGCTGTCAAAAAGAAGCAGTAACATGACCTTTTGCTTCTCAAGTTTGAGACAATATTATTACCTATGAAAGAAATAATCTTAAAAAATAAAGCAAGCTGAGATTTTCTGTATCATGCCACCCAAATACCTTAGTATGCATTTATCCCTAATATTCTCAACAAAATGCTTATAATTGTCCCACCAATCACTACTGCTGCATGTGGTAGCTGTGTCATAGCTTAATAATAGTGGCTATTTTCATCATGCATAAATAATTCTGCAGTAGCTATATTGTATTCATAGCATTTAGAAGCAAAGCTGACATCAGTACCATTCAGGAGTTTTTGAGAGGCCTTGTTCTCAATGATCAATTTTCACTAACTTTAAATCCAGGGTGGGTGTATCTCAAACCTGGCTGCTTCCTAGAAAATCTATGGAAGTGATCTGAAGAAACATTAAGGATAAGAGGGATTCAAATCTAACAAAGAAGTTGTATGCCCAAAATCATCCCTTTTGGGGGGAGGTATCAATTAGTATAATAAAAGAAATATGTTTGCCCATAAAGTATTGCTTACTGATACCCTCTGTCTGACATTCACAGTACTATAAATGCTAATCTTCGTCAATTTTCATCCTAGACCATTACAGAAAAAAACAATGGTTGTATTAGACATTCTCACCACAAACAGCTTGATAACACTGGGAATGACACTAGTAAGCAAGAGTATTTATAGCTTGGTTTCGACGGGCATTCTGTTTCTCTGGGAATATAAAACAGAGACTTCATGGGGTTTTAGTGCTCCTAGAACTTAAAGTCTAGTAGGAAGCTTACTGGCATGACTTGACTATGAAAGCAAACTAAACAGAAGCACAGATTCAGGCTCAGAAAAGAGTTTCCCTGAAGCAATAGTTCTAGGATCCATGGGGGTAATTTGCTTTCTCTGTAATACTATCCATTCACATGGATCACATGGTCATTTCTAACTATCAATATCCATACTACTGTACAGACCCAAAAATCTAGCACTTTGCTGCAGCTTGTGATAGGTTTTTTATATTTTTCATCTTCAGTACAAAATTAGTTTAGTTTGTTTCAACATACCAGAGTGTTTTACACATGTGGATGGCAATCTCTGGATGAGTGTTCAACAAGCATTTCTGCATCACACACATATCACATGTTGCCTGCCTGAATAAGCCTGATGGAGAAAGTGCCTGAAGTGGGTTCACTCTGCCCATACCAACTGTCATCAAAATGGCTGCAGAAACAGCACCAAACAGATGTCTAATATAACTTGGAGGATGAAGAAATCAGCATGTGAGATTTAAAAATCTGTGAGTTTTCAGCTTTCTTCCACCTATATGCATCTTTTAATTAAGGAATGTGCATCATCCTTTAAGTTCTTACAGTACTCCATACATCCTTTTGATGCAATAGCAGATCACCCCTACCATCTTACTTACACTCCCCAGCAAACCTTAAAAGGCTGCAAAATGGAACACTGCCAAACTTTTGATGTAGACAGTGTCACAGTTCCTTCACAAAGGTGACTGCAAATACTTCATACTTACATTAACTTGTTTATATCCTTCATCTTTCTCTTCCACAAGGACAGGCTCATTGTGTTTCTTTATTAAAGCACTTCGATTTTCTCAAGTGTAAAGTATATCAAATATATGACAAATTTAGTAGGATAATGCAGGTCTTAGAGCAACTTATCTTCAAGTCAGTACTTCCATTCTTAGGTTCCGGCTTTAGTTCTTAAATCTATCACTAAGGGATAACACTTGAACCCAACTATAGTCCTTGATATGCAATGGTCAGCAATTTGCTGCATGGCCCTGATTACGTGATTTCCATTATATTTCCCTACTTCTTACTTTTAAAGAGCTTGTAATTCTCAGACAGGGAAAGCCATGCACTCCAAATGCCAAATATTCTTATAGTAATCATGTCAAAGTCCCATGATGAAAGGCTCTATATAAGTGTAAAGTGAGAGAAAAATGTTATTAATGGGTGTATAAAGATACTGTCACCTGAACTTCTAAGCAGCTTTTCACCTCTGGAGAGGACATCAGAAACAAGAAACTGCACTGCAAGAAAACTAGCAATTACATGAAGAGTACAACAGCAATAATGGACATTTTTCTCTCAGATCAAGATGGAACTCTTTTATTTTTAACTCAAGTGTTAACACACAACATTAATGAATTTTTTACAGTTCCTGGCATCAATCGATACTAGCAGTAACAAGCAACATGTTTTTCCTCCAGCTGAATGAGACTGAAGAAAGACATTCTGACAGTGAAAAAAAGTAGCAAAATGCTGATGATATCCTGACATAACACTTCAGTTATACATTTGACAGAGAAAATTCCTTAATCTTCATAACAAAATAATTGAGTTGCTGTGCATCATAACTTCAATCTAATATGAAAGTCGTAATACACATACATGCACACACTTCTGCACAGCAAAACTGAGCAACCAGCTCATAAAGCGATAAAGTAACTTCAATTTGTAATGTTTTTACAAAGTGGAGGTGTGTAGATACATAGCTGGGCAAAATGATTTTGGAATCAGGCCAAACCTAAAATTAAATGCTTTGTGACAGCTGTCACTATTTGTCTGTCACGCACCAGAGAACATCAGGCCATACTATGACATCAACTAAGGAATATACATCCTCTTGTCTAACTACTGTCTAGTTCAGTGCTTTCATGACAACTCTTGTGCACGTTTCTTACGCCTTTAATTCATACCTGGCAAGAGATTACAAGTGAAATTCCACCCGCATCACTCCCCTTCTTCCTTCATATCAGGAGTATAAATACTTACAGGGACTCAGTTGACTTTAAGCTTTGCCAGGTAAAATGCAACAGTACAATTCAGAAGCAATCTCTAATCACTCAGCACCTACTCCAGAGGCCTTCTACCACCTTTGTGGATTTGTAATTACCGTTGTTCATTATTCTTCCTCTACCCACAGAAGATCCACAGCCACCTTCAGAGAAAGTGAGATATAACAGCACATTCTTGTTTCTTGCACCTTAAACTTTTTCCAATATGCAAACTAGGCAACTTAAAAAAACCCAACCAAACCACTAAGTGGAAAACATGTATCTATATTGAATTAATCTACCAGATCACTACTGACAGTCACAGAAATCAATCACACTTTGGTTATTACAGGAGGAGTGGATACTGTCCATTAGACTGAGCAACTTGCTTTGTTAGTAGCCAGTGTGCTACTATGCCAATGTTAGGAGAGCTTGTAAATATGATAATATAGGTACACCAAACACAACTGATCGTATTTGTCCACAACAGAGTTGCAAAAATAGTGAATAGGAGGAAGACAGGTAACTGTAAAGTTACCACAGAATACAAAACATTACATCCTATGAAGTCTCAATGTGACCAAAGATTTTATACTTTAAAACAAATGAGGCAGCAGACACTTTGAAACAGGCATCTTAGAAACTGCATTTGGAGGACGAATAAGCAACGTACCTGCTCTAAACAGACAGCTCAGTATGATGTTTTTTATCCCTCTTTCTATACTAACCAACTTTAAAAGTTAAAGAACCTATACTGTAAAAATTTGTTCAAATTAGCTTGGAAATGGACATGGACTTTAGCTGTAATTGCTTGTGTTTGTGCCAAGTACTGCTGCTATAGCACATTTCTCTTGTTAATGCCTTTAAACTATGAAAACACTGCAATTACTCTGCATCGATTTTAAACACAGGCTTAGCACAATAACATTTCCAATTTGTAAGCAAAACAACAGCACTATAAATCAAACCATTAAAGTCACTACTGGAGCCAAACATGAGCAAATTAATAGAGAACAAGTACGGAGATCTGTCTTTAGATTTCTACATATTAAAACTGTGGTCTTTAGCACCCTTTACATTGTGTTTTATGTCATTCACATGACATAGGAAGAGAATTGCTGAATGAAAGTAGCTTTTTTTGCTGTGACTCTCACTGTTAGTCAGCATGCACAGAATTGAAGGTGATTTGCAGGTTCCTCATTCTGCAAGGTTAAGAAGTGCAGATACAGGAAGCCATCTGTCTGACATTACAAGCCTTTTACACGCAGTCTTACAGTGGAAATAGCATTAAAATCTTCAATCTCCAACCACCATGCTGTGAAAGTATGACAGAAGAGCATGCTGTTGAAGAAGCAGGTGATAATTACTTGATATAAGAATTGATTAATCTTTCTGTGTAATGTAACAAAGCACTTCATAACAGCACAGATCAAGCCTCCAGTTCACTGTCGGGCAAACAAAACTAGAGAAATACATTATATTTAGTAGTTTCTGGCTTAAAAGACTAGAGATATTTTCTTGTTAAACTTGTGATGCTTACAACTGCATACATTCAACAAACACGCAATAAAGCAAAAAAAAGGCTCCCACTAAAATTAGGCTCTGACATTTGTCATCCATACCTGAGCAGATGTGTTCAGCACACAAATGAAAGGCTTATTTTTAATCCTGCCAGCTTCTAAAATGACACCATGGTTCTAAAAGATGTGCTAGGCTTCCTGATTTTTGTCTCATCCATAACAGAGGTGTTAACAATTCCCTTGTCCATGAGGTACACAGCTGACTCAGCATCACACTGGATCTGCCTGGATATTCCACGTGCACTGAAAGGCTGCAGAGGTGCTCGGGACAGCAAGGGCCATGGCTAATGCACAGCCATGGCTGGAGGCAGATGCATCCGCTTAGCCAAACCCCTGCTCTGAGGGAAGAATACACAGAACTGCTTTCTGATTCCCAGAAGGGGAGTTTTGAAGTGTATACTGAAGGCATACTGCAGAGGATCTTCTTCAATGGTCCTAGCAAATGGACAGAGAAATCTGTTCACCAGAAACACAGAAGCCAAGGTCCCACCAAAAAAAAAAAAAAAACAAACCAGACCGAAAAAAAAAAATCACACCCAAAACCCCAACAACAGCAAAAAGGCCCACTTCCCCTGACTGTCATTTTAGTACCAGAGTAAGAATCTGCTGTTGCTACATTCTGACCAGACAATGACTGCAAGGCACTTAATTTTCCAATTAATTAGATTCTAACTCTAAATGTAATTGGTATGTCAACACAGGCAAATGACACAACTCTCAACATAAAAGCAAAGAGTTGTTTCTACCACTCAGCACTGGATGATGGATTCTATCTTCCTGTAAAGAATTACTTCTGTGAGAGGCAATGCCACTGCAGCTCAGAAGTCATGCAGTGGCATATTTATTATATAAGATACCTTCACATCATTCCACACTTTTGCTGGTAACACATCCCTACAAAATCCACTACCCTTCTACCCTGGCTGTAAAAACCCCTTTATGATGTTTTGAACATGTATGGTTCACCTAAGCACTCACTGACACCTTTATCTTCCAAACGTTATTTGCTGACTTCTTTGCCAAACACACTGCATGGAATCTATCCAACACATAAAGCTAGATGTCAGGAGTTCTTTTAAGAGCTCTCACAAAGACATCAGCCAACTGCCCCCAGTTAGATTAACTACCACCAACCAAGACTTAAAGCACTAAGAACCTAACACACATTAGTGAACTTGCTACCTGCCCTTAAGTTCACTTTTTGGCTTGGCATCAACCATTACACTCAATTAAATTTCTTAACTACAGTCTTCAAGGGGCAAGGGTTGTCTGCTTTATGTTCATCTGCAGTGACCACTAATAAAATGGGGGCCTTGGTGGGTTCTACCAAACTTGACTGAATTAATAAACCTAGCAGAGAGTTACAAGAAAGCAAAAGCAGGTGGTAGCTGGGAAGTACACATAACATCAGAGCAATTCTTCCCTAGCTTTTTTTGTTCTGTGAGCACACACACACACATGTACACATACATACATAGAGTTAGCAAGCGCTACCAAGAACTGTTGGAAGCCTTTTTGTAATGTTAGACTCGTTTTTCTTAATCTACCTAAATTACTAGCTTTAGGTAGGAAACTTTGACTAGTCTACTTCTAAATGTTATCTGGAAAGTTGCAAACTCATTAGCAACTGAAGCATTACAAACAAAAATACTCATAAACCCTTCACTTGAGCTACGCAGCTACTACAGGACAGTGTCAATGTGATGTACAATACTTCAGAATACCTGGGTATTCCTGTGATTCCACTATCTTGCTCATGTATCATGCCTAATCTTCCTTTAAAAGAAAAACATAATAACAGGATACCAGAAATTGAGTCATAACTGGAGGAGACAGGTTTCATGTAAGTTTAAATGAGGTTCTTAAAATCACTTAATAAATGTTTTTTGCTTTATCCATTTAGTGCATGACCCATGAAACCAAGGCACCCTCCAGACTTTCAACATCTGAACTATAAATGCAAACATGCAGGCATGAGAAGGAGCCAGATGGCTCCAGAGATGACTGGCTGGTCAAGGGATATTCCGTCTTTCACCTTATATCTAGGTCAACAGTTTGAAACAGACCGAAAAACATTACCAGTCTCCATGTTACCCACAGCAGCTGGCAGCTTTTCTAACATAGAATCAGCAATATAGGGGATGAACAGAGATGACCTCAACCAGTTCACTCTGTCGGGGTGGGATGTACGGGTGTAGGACACTTGCCTGATAGAACTGTTCTGCAGCCAAAAACGTGCTTACACTAAGGTTAACTTTGTACCAACACTGAAGGCCTCAAAACAGACGAACGGAAGGGAATTACTATTTCAAGAAGGTAGAAAAAAATAGCTCAGCCCCTTACCCTGGCAACACCATCTTACTCAAATGTTTTTCAAACTCACCTCCTAGTACACAGCACCCAAGACAGATGAAAGGCTGATTCAAGTTCGTTCTTATTTAAACTCTTTCTGAAATTGTCTAAAAGCTCATCCTCCTCTAAAGTGTTTAAATAGCAGGAAACATTACTTTAGCCTTGTGTAATGGCTGAAGGACCATCACACATCTGAATTTCGGCACATACATGGCTTTGACTCCTCTCTGTGCCATACATTGGATAAAGGAAGGGTTATACAATGGTTCTTACAAACCCATTTGATTAGAAGGCCCCCTCTCTGGGCACATACCACAGCAGTCTGCAAATGAGTTTGAATGAAAGCAAATTCTACAAGAATCCATTCCTACAACTCCTGAGGAAATGTATATTCCTTCTCTGCTTCACTACCAATTTTGAAACACCCCTTGTTGCAGAGTAGCCAGTTTCACAGCCCTACGAGCTGCAATATTGCAGCTTCTGAATTTATTGGAGCACTACACAACACAGAGCAGAGCACTGTGGGGTGAGGCGGCAGGGGAGGAGGTGAAACAGGTAGAGGCTGGGAACCAACTCACAGTTGGGAAAACAGAAAACAACAGAACAGCAGCGACTTTCCAGAGCCTGCTATTCTAACACACAATGTGCTTGACTTTTCATGTAGATCTACCTCATATCTTCCAGATGTCAGATTCAGCAATCCCCTAAAATATGCTAGCTTGCTCCTTTCTGCACCTGAGCACTGGATTACCCAGCAGCCTGCTTCTGGCCCATGATTAAATCCGAGATAATAGCTGAACATGAAATATTTCAGAGCTACGATGCAGCTATCCTGAAGTATACACATTAGATGCTGGGCAACTGAGTTCTTTGCTAATAAATAAGAAGTCTTCCAGAGGAGCAGTAATAGATACGTCTTACTCAAAAAAGGACCCAGTGAACAACTGAGGCTTGCAACATATTTTATCTTCCCGTTAACTCACTTATAGTCAAAGGTGCATACAATCAGAGACAGCTGTTAAAGCAGCTTATGATATAGCTGAACATAAAACCCCATTAAGAAATGTATTTAAAATTTAATCTCTGTTTAAGACTGACTTCAAGATGCTGCTAATGTGTATGACAGACAACCACTGTATCTGGTATTCAGTACTCTCTATACTTCTCTATCCTCTTGCATTAGCTTAGATCAGCATGGAAGGCACGTTTGCTCTTCTTGTGAAACAGAGTTCAAAAGTAACACAGCATAGGTAATGGCTAGGTTTCTGTAAGAAATTCTGGTGTGTGGGAAGAAGGAGAAAACAAGCTCTACTTTACTGGTACTACTGTTTGTTTGTCTGCACTAGCACCCCTTATAGGCAAAGCACTGCTCTAAAGCACAAGGAGGCATAACTTGTGCCCCCAAAACATGAAACCAACACTGCAATTTCAAGTCCCAGGGCAACTAATAAGAACTTGGAAGTATTTCAAGAGAGTACTGCAGTTACTTGATAAAATCTGCTTTGGAGTATATTGCTTTGCTGTCTCTTTCACAGCTAAAACTCCCTTCTCACCATTACAAGCAGGAACAATTTTACTGGACTCTAGAGTTCTTAATTCACTTTTTTGTATTAACTCCCTTCACTCTGTACACCCTTTTCAACACTCTCAATAAATGGATCCATTTGAACACTACAGCAAAGTGCAGAGTCATCGCTCAGCTCCCACTGAAAATAAAAGGTGAGCACAATCAGTCCTTCAACTTACCTCTTAAGTCTTCCAGTTGTAAGTTACTATAAGAGAAGCCTCTTTCACTTCCAACTTCCTGCCAATTCCTGTTATAACAATGGCCTGACTACTTGCTTTACAAATGCACACTTCCCCTTTCACTCTTTAATCCCTTTGTTTACAATAAAAAGTAACAGTCAGGTCGATCTAAAAATCATGTTTAAAAGCATTCTTTAAAACAAAATACTACAAAATCACAGTGATTTTTTTATTAAGTAATGTATTCTAGGTTCTTTCCCTGTCTTTATTTTCTTTCCCCCCGCCCTATACCTTTTGAGTCATGTTTTCAAGCTTTTCTCCTAAATTGCAAGGGCTAATGATTTGTCTGGTTTTTTGGCTTGGTTTCTTTTCAGTGAGTATTCATATTTATAATCCTATGACTCTGGGATCAAGGCTGTAAGAGAACTCTTGAAAGGCTAGAAACTCAAAGCCACAATTCTGGCAATATTGAAATCTTTCCAATTCTAACTGCTAAATTGCTATCTTACAATTTGCAGGTAAAGTCATCCATCTATCTTACTGGTTTCAAATGGAGCTTTAATTCAGTCAAGGAAGCTAAAGTTAGACGCTTTGTATCTCCCCATACAGCGACAGCACACACACGCTTCATAAGAAAAATGAGCTACTCCACAAAAAGAAGGAATTTCTTTTGGATCAAGAAGGCAGAACAGCAAAACCAAATGCTGATGAAACAAAGAGCCCAAAATGAGCATGCATTACTGCAAGGGTTTAACAGAACTTGGTGTTGGGTTTTTTCCCCATAACTTACAGAGACTCTTTGTTGCTCAATTTAGTAAGAACACTATGAGCAGGCTCAAATACCAATCAACAAACCCACCACTATTTGTAAAAATCCATCTTTTTCTATTCCCTGCACCTTTGCTCACTGAGCCAAGATACACTGTAAGCATTACAACACAATATATCCTTCTAAAAATTTAAAACTTAACATTTGGACGACTCAAACAAGTGGAAAGTTATCTTTGGTGGTCATGTTCAACTGCTCAGTAATGGGGTAACTAAGGAATCATAAAAAACCAAAACTGGAGTCTGTGTAGCTGAAGCAGTGAAAATACATTGGTTTACCTTTCATCCACAGGAAATACACCCATCATCTGCTAGGAGGGCTTCTCCCCATAAGGAGAACATAGTGAGATAAAACCACTGAGAAGTCAAAAAATACAGACCTGTGCATTCTGTCCAGGGTTGGGTTTTGTTTTTTTTTTTGACACTAAAAAGAGCACTAAGAAAAATGTGGTGAGTTCTCCCAATTCAGTACAAGTACTGCAGCGAATAAAGATTTATTCTCTTCCTCAGGCTAGGCTATTTCAAATGTCAGTTGCGCTCACATAGGAATGGTGGAGCATGAGAAGCCAGTGGGGGAGAGATCTTACACCTACCTGACTTTTGGGCCATACTCAGGCCACTTGCTATGGTTTGCACGAAATGACTTGTGAAAAAACTGTGTTTTATATTTGGTTGCTGAAAGACAAGCAATCACCAAGTCTGCAGGGAATGACTGAATGAAAAATCCACTTTTTCAGGGCTAATTTTTGCATAAACTAGCATCATGAAAGGTAACTACGCTCCAGAACACTAGCGCAAACAGCAGATGTGTTTACGGAAGTCTTCCCCAACATCACAAACAAATAATAAGATCTCCACAGTAGCTGGAAAAGAGTCGTTTTGCAAGCAGGTGGTTTGGAGAACAGTCTAGCATTCTCTTCTCAGGACCTTTCCAATTCCTCTTAAAGGAGCAATACTAGTCTAAAGCTAAGAGCCCCTTTCTCCTTGCTTCCAAAGACAGAGGACAAAGCACAGAAAGTTGACTCACCTAAGCTGCTTAAAAAGTTCTGTACCATTTCCTTTAGTGGCAGAGGAGCTTCACTGACTATAGCAATCATCAGTTACACAAGATACTCTATTCCAGTACCATTCCATTTGCTCATGCAACCTTTAGTAGGAAATGAATGAAAAGGCCAAGGTAGGACTATCTGTATTCCCAAACCATCTTAAATGTAAGCTCTGGAACAAAGTACTATTCCCCCTTTTGTGTCCATAGACACTTACGCAAGTCTTCCACAACTCACCCCAAGCCAAGCAGAACTGGGTACCAGGAACCTAGTCCAAGGGGCCAAGCAAAGTGAATGAGTCCCAGCTTGTTTCATGATAGGCAAAAAGGGTGCTGATGATCACACAGTGTTTTGCCTGAAGAGTTTCTTCCATTGTTCCCAATCAGCCATTTGCTTGAACACCGGATTTCAGAACCTGCTAATCTCACCTCTGCTTTACTCAGTTTAGAATCACAGAATCACAGAACAGTTAGGGCTGGAAAGGATCTTAAGATCATCCGGTTCCAACCCCCCTGCCATGGGCAGGGACACCTCACACTAAACCATGTCACCCAAGACTCCATCCAGCCTGGCCTTGAACACTGCCAGGGATGGAGCATTGACAACTTCTTTGGGCAATCTATCCCAGTGCCTCACCACCCTCACAGTAAAGAACTTCTTCCTTATATCTAACCTAATATTCCCTATATTCTTTGGCTTAGAGGCTCATGAAGTCCCATCTCTTCTACATTTTTTATTCCTCCCTGTATCTTGTGAATTAACTCAACCACCTCCACAATGAATTCTGCTCCTCATTCACCAGCAAAAGTTCCTCTTA
Organism: Psittacus erithacus; assembly: GCA_009867235.2. Classification (NCBI taxonomy): domain Eukaryota; kingdom Metazoa; phylum Chordata; class Aves; order Psittaciformes; family Psittacidae; genus Psittacus; species Psittacus erithacus. The sequence goes on from WYDI02027990.1 coordinate 30,394, forward strand.
TCACTCCATCACTCACTCTGCTTGCATACTTTTATCCCTTTACCTGACTCATTTTCCAAGTGTGTAAGCTCTCAAAACAGACCCTGCCTATAACTGCAGCTACAAAACATCTTGGACAACCAGACCCAGATTTCTATTAGTCTCTAGACATTGCTCTGACACTTACATTAAAGCTTTTTTCTCCAGCTATACTATTTGGTCAAATAAAGAGATCTCTTTCTACAAACCTCAGCACACTAATAATAGGACAATAATAATGGTGGTAAAAGCAATAGCAGTAGCACTGTGTAAGAGCCACGTAATTAGCACAAGCAGGGAAAATAATTAACTGTAATACCACGTCTGGGACATGAATTGAAAAGCAGTCTGCCCACTTGGGCACGATGCAGAATTTAAGAAGGCAGTACATAATTACCAGAGCTGGCCTTGGCTAGGATACCAGGATTAGCACTCCAGCACTTCTGAAAAGTGGCCAGGAAGGCTGTTTTGCCTCTCATCCAAAGGAAATAAACCCATCATGTGTTAGATGGCCCCCAAACCCTATGTGAGGCATCTTTTTTTGTTTGAGAAAACTGTCTCTGCTGATCCACCTCAGTGACTTGCAGTATTAATGCATTCCTTAGCAGTGGACCAGACCAGTATCAACTCAAAAAACCAAGTGCTCTTCCCTCGTTCATCAAGAACACACTCTTTGCTATCCCAATTTTTCTGTAGATTTCTCAGCCAGTTACATAGAGACATTAAAGGAACCAGTGACCTAATTCTGACACTGGTTTCATAATGTAAAGGTAACCTAGTTCTTCAGTAGTCCCAAAACTCCCTTCCTGATAGATGACCTTCCCTCTAGAGTATTTAATTACTTTCAGCAGCAAGAGGACTGAATAGAATACGCTAACTGGAAATTAAAAAGCCTTAGTTTTCCTTGAGATCAATTAGGATGACATGCACAAGCACAGAAAAAAAGTATGAAATATATTAATGTGCAGCTCTGCATCCTAAGATACGGTCAATCAAATCGCTTGCTTCAGTAAGAAGTGAGATCAGGGGTCTCACTGAAAAGTTGTTTCCCCACCACACCTTACAACACTGACAAATTGCTTTGATGCATAGAAGTTTATTTTAATTTTCTTCAGCAACAACAGGTATGGGCCCTAAATGGGGTCATGACAGGTCTTGGTACAACAATTACAATTAACAGTTAGCAAGTGATGTCTTTGCAAAGACTTTGCAAAGTGATGTCTTTGCAAGTGATTAAGAGTTAGCAGGTATCTTTGGCTATGCAAGTGAGTGTAGCCAAAGACATCTGGCAAATAAGAATATGACAGATTCCTACCGTATTATTAATCTGACCAAAAAGGGTTTACACAATTAAAAAAATCTCGGCCACCAAGAAACTATTTCAACAGAAAACTGCACTGAAAGGCAAAATATAGACAAATCAGCAAGGATACAGATCAGCTTAGTATGGCTTACCCTTATGCACAGCATGAAAACATAGAGAAGGGTAAGACAGGGAATAGTCATAGACTTTTCCAGGAACAGGCTGACTGTATGGGCTCGTTAACCACAGGTGCTGTAATGGAGAAGAGCTTCATTGCAGCATGACACTGTACATGAAGAATCTGAATTCTCAGAGGAACAACATTACTTCAGTAAGGAAGTGCAACAGATGAAGGTAAGTTTCACCTTCCACCACTTCTGCGTTACTATAAACGCAAGTAAAAAAGGGCTAACTTCTCTCTAGACTAACATTTTACCACTATTACACTTCTGTACACAGAATCTTCACATAAACACACACAACAATGTAGCTACTTACAACCATCATTAAATTAATTGAATTATTTCATTTTATTTCATAAAAATGCTAAAAATAACACTAAAAATACTTTAATAAAATTATGGCTATCTACCTTTTTGGACTGCTTTCTAGCCAGAATGCTTGGTCAGCATTCACTCTTCATTTTTGCAATCTTCATTGCTTTAGAAGGCCACATGTGCGCATGACAGCCTCATGTTACAGTATCTGCGAATTTCACTGCACAAAACTCAATGCACTGTCTTTGAAAAGTACTACTTGTGACTTCACAAGACTTCTTTCCAATTACAACAGTGTCATACACTCCTACGTAGTGTGAAGCAGTAAGGTAGAGTCCTCTACCCTGGCCTAAGAACATCAAACAAAATGTTTCTTGAAGTAGAAAGACTGAATGTGCAACAGAAAATGCCAGGCTTCACCATGAACACTTAAGTCAGCTTGAACAACTCAGCTACTAAAACCAATAGGATGAAACTCCCAAGATCCTCCTGGCTAACAGTTCAGTGAGCAGCACCCTCACTGAAAGGTCCACATTATATCCTTAATCCCTTCTCCGCAAGCCCTCTCCAATAATGCGGCCAGTTTAAACGTGGTAAAGAGCTACAATGTAATTAAAAACTCTGTTCTCATTAGTCACCCTCCAAGAATACAACAGCTCGATGGTACTTTTCCTGAGAAGCATGTCCTTCGTTTCATGGTAAACAGCAGCCAGTCAGTTTCTACAGCAGAAAGGATGGATTGCAGATTCCCTGCAGACAGTCAGAAAGACCATTCACCAAGCCTAGGAACCCTAGCTTTGGGATCAAGATGGATGCTGGTAATCAACATGTGAAGTTCATCTATCTTCTGGAAGGATTCACAGAGTGTGATTCCTATTTCCTTTGCCTTTCAAGAGTTCTCACCATATTTACAAACAACTGCTCCACAATTATTTTTGGAACACAACAGTTACAAACTAGTGGGACATTAGCATGATTATGGCTTTGCAAAGGAACAAATTTGCTGCCTCCCCATTCTTGCAATTCATTTCCTCCTCTCCAGTTGGAAAAGGTAAAGAGACAACACAAAGACAAGTGATTTTTTTTCAAGAGCTATTTACCTTCTGCAGCCTGCAGGCCATTCTTGGTTCAGCATCACTTAAGAACAAAGACATTGTAGACTACTAGAAGTGACTGCAGAATTACTGGCTTCAAAAGCCTGTAACACCCTAGAAAGACCATTATCATCCAGAGGTCTTGAACACTGAAAATTTAAACCACTAAAATTTCGCGTTGTTTTGCATTGAGCATGGCTTCCTTCCAAAAGGCAATGTAGAAAAGCAGTAGGGAGGTCCAGTGTTACAACACATCTCTATTTTTGGTTTTTTTGCATCAGTCATGTTTTGTCTCAAGGCTACAGCTCAGCGGTAACTATGGCAGTGCTCCTGTGCTGTTGCCTTGCACTGACTGTGGAAAGTCCCCATGAAGCCATGAATAAATGGAGCTCTTTATGCTTTGCCATGGGATCACATGGGTGTATCAGTCCAGAATAATCAGGAATCTATTTTACAGAACTACACTATTATGAAAATAGAAGAATGAACTCATTTAAGCAGGTCTTCCCAGTTCAGTACCTTTGAATAAGAACTGCTGAATAAAAGCTCATGTCATTTGTCAGCTGAATTGTATTTTCTACCCCTACTGCTATATTTGAATGACTAGACTCTAAAAACAACTTTTAAAAGTCTCTTCCTAATAACTTAAACAGAGATAACTTGGAGTCATGTGGCTTAACAGCAACTAAATCAAGATCAGAGTTTTTGCTTAATGCCAAAGGCATTTTAAATTAAGTCTCCCATTAAACGACAGATAACTGAGAGTCTGCAAATGGAAACATCCTTGTCATTAATCATTCAGACACAAGGACATTATATTGAATATAGAATCTAAGATCCATTTGCTTCAGACATCAACAAAGTAACAATTTAGAAGCTCTTGTAATCATGTTTACCTGTCTGACCTGAAGCATCTACATTAGAACAAGTCCAACCATAGCCTTTCTGTCAAGTATGAGGGAAGCTTTTGGGAAACTTGCCAGATACAGCATCTGTAGCATAGACCTCCATAGCAGACATCTCGTAGCATAGATAAATAATAAAGGCAAGATAACCGCTGTCCGTTGAGTCAACGGTGTTTTCAAGACACAAAAACTCCATCACAAGCTGTTGAGAGCAAGCTTAACAAATCCTTAGGCACTAGCGTCTGGCCAGTCACTGAAGAGAGTACCAGGCATTCAGGAGTTTGAAAACTGGACGTTGACCCATTCTTCTTTCAGAGAGCCGCCTTCACCAGCAGCAAAGCCCAGCCAGTGATAAAAACTTTCAAAAATCCCACTTTTCATTATGCATATTCGAGTTCACGACTGAAGTTGCAGGTTTGGTGGGCTTTTTGGTTGTCCATTTTGTTGGGGTTTTGCACTTGAAGGCTCAGGTATAATTTTCTATAAAAATGGATCTCAGATAGGACTAGAGTACAAGGCTTGATTTTCCAAGTACTTGCACAAGTGTTATAAAGTAAAAACTTTACTAAAAACCATACAGTCTATTAAAAAGGCATATTTTAATGGGCTCAACTATTGTCAAGTACTCTAAACCAATTTAAGTTAGGCATATTCATAACCAAGAGTAGCCAGGCCACTGTTTTACCCAGGAGAACCAAAAGCATTTGCATCCTCTTCTTGTTCCTTCTTCCTGGAGTGACAGGCAAAAGGCTGTGTCTGCTTGGACTCAAAGCGCTGAGCTGCACCTTACCTTCAGAACAATCTAAAACTTGACCATGTATTTCTTAACCACTTTTAGATTAAAACAACAGGACATCTAATTAAAGCAAAACAAGTACCACTAATACTACCTAATCCTTCAGAGGAATCAGGACCATAGATGGTTGGAGTTGAAAGGAACCTTAGAGCTCATGCAGTTCCAATCCCTCCCATGAGCAGGGATACCTTCCACTAGACCAGGTTGCTCCAAGGCCCATCCAGCCTGGCTTTGAACACTGCCAGGGATGGGGCAGCCACAGCTTCTCTGGGCAACCTGTGCCAGCGCCTCACCACCCTCATAGTGAAGATTTTTTTCCTAATACCTAATCTAAATGTACCCTTATTCATCTTAAAGCCACTCCCCCTTGTCCTGTCCCTACATGCCCTTGTCAAAAGTCTCTCTCCAGATTTCTTGTAGGCCCTTTTAATATTGGAAGACTGTTACAAGGTCCCCCTGGAGCTTTCTCTTCTCCAGGCTGAACAAGCCAAACACAGCCTGTCTCCAGAGCAGAGGTGGCTCCAGCTCTCTAATCATCTTCGTGGTGCTCCTCTGGACTTGCTGAAGCAGGTCCACATGCCTCTTGTGTTGAGGGACCCAGAGCCAAACAAAATACTCAAGGTGGGGTCTCACAATAGCAGAGCAAAGGGGTGGGGGGGAAATAATTCAGGGTCCATTAAGCATGGTGATGACACTGTCATGCCTCTGTGACAAGCTCTGTACTCCTGAAGTTTTTCCTTTCAAGCATATGTTCCTTGTTCTGCACACTGCCTTTTGTTTCAGCACTGCTGTACTCTTTCTAGCCATAAAGCAGATCTTAAGTCTATATAATCCTAACCAGCCATAATTCAAATAACCTCTTTTTCCTCTTCATGCTATTGTGCTTGAATGTTTTCTTTGCTAAACCTGCCCACAACACATCCTATAACACAGATAACCTTGAGCTGACTACTGAGAAAATACATCACTGACCAGACATAAATCTGCGCTGATACTGCACCAAAAAGAGACACTGCTGAAATGAAAGTCACATCAGGTTGCAGTATTGGAAAACCAGACAGAAGTAGGAGACACTATGGGGCAGAAGCAATGAAAGAAGAAGCCTCCCTCTCCCTCTCAAGCTGCAGTGAAGCAAAAAATTATACCAGAGACTGTCATTAAAGTGGTATTGTAATTACAGCTTCTAGAATATTTTCTCAGTAAGTTGAGGGCAGAAAGAAGGTTCTTTAGAAAGTGCTGAGTGTCTTTCAAGATAAAACAGAGAAAAATCTACTAATTATTCACTTAAAAATCTGAAGTCACATGGGAGAACTGTGTGCATGCAGGCACAGTGCTATCAGGTTTATAAAAGCAGTGCCTCATACAAGTACAAATAAACCCACTTAGCTTTCTCTGCTGAAGCCTGGGAAAGAAAGCATGTAAGCCAGCAGCTGTTCTTCCTAAGAAACCTGATCATAATCTCATCAGGATCTTTGCTTTCCCCACTCAGTTACTCAAATTCTGAACCACTGAAGGGCAGGTACAACATTATTACCAGCAAGGCTGGGCATGCAGACCAGATAGGTAGGTGTATAGCTAAATCTGGGGCAACAACAAGTTGTGTGTTGTGCATTCTGACAAAGAAAGGAGGAGGAAAAGACTAGGGGAAACAGAGGAGGAAAACTGAAGGACACTTTTATCCTCCACATTTTTCTCACATTTCTTTACGATGCACACAGTAAAGCTTTAAAAGACAAAAATACTTCTATGTATATGTTCCCATAAGTAAGAGAACATATAATTACAACAGTGTTGTTTTCCTCCTTTTATATTAATTTCATGCACTTCCTTCTTGAATATGTTTGTTGGAGAACTCTTTATAGATCAGTGGTCTGTGGTTGTCCTTCTTGAATAATAAGGAAACAGAAACCATCCAGTTCCAAACAAGAAATACTTTCTCCTTTCCATTGCTCTGGCTCCACTCCCCTATCTATCTGCTGTGCCATCATTCTATCTGTTCTTTCATGCTCCTGAGAGCCTCTCAAGATGCAGGAACTGGGACAGCCAAGACCTACGGAAGAGTTAAACACAGAACCACAATACAAGGTGGGATACCACCGAGAAATACCTACATCAGGTATACAGGAGATAAAGAAAGCCTTAGGGAAGAACAAATTTTCCCCACCTTTTGTATGTCACCTTTTGAGATAAAGAATAGGGAATGCTGCAAAGAAGAAACGGTTTTATGAGAAACACATCCCAGGGTGGGAAGCACGGAGAGACGGAGGAAAAAAAAATAAACAAAACCCCAGTGGTTTTAGAACCAGAGAAATTAGAAATAGCAATTCAAGTATCAGTGAAATTTCTGATAATATGTCTAGTAACATCACACAGAAGAATATTCATCCTTAACTTTATAATTCGAATTTATCAGAGAAGCACGTAATTCAGTGGATCTTCAGCCTGCGAAATTCAGGAAGTATTGAAGCTTTTCAAAAGTATGCGCTGCTCCAATCAGAATATACCATTTGGAATAGGTTGCAACCAACTCATTAAAACAGTTGTTTATTATTCACACTACAGGAATGTGAATTCTATTGGCAAAATGAATCAATCAGGCAGCAAAGAGCTATTCTCTTGAGCCTGTATTAATCAGCCTGACAAGCTGTCACTAAGGATTGGGTCAGGTTCATAACACAGCATTCAAACAGTGGGGAAAAAAGTCCCCAAGACTGCTCAAATAGGGAACAGTTCACCCATTTAAATGTGTCCCCAGAGGTTTATGTCAACCATTTATTACTGCTCAGGCACAGCTGCAGAAGCTTTTAAGTGAAAAACCTGCATTCCAAAACTGCTTGTGCTGCAGAAACATGCTGCTGTGGATCGCAGCTACTTCTGTGAGGACAAGCAAGACAAAGTAACCTGGAAGAAACACTGCTGGGCTCTAACATAGCCCTCTGAAGAAAGCACATTCAGGAACTTGAATTAAAACTAGGACACATGTCAGAACAGATACAGTGCTGGGAAACACACAGAGTTGTTATGTAGTCTGCGCTTCAATAAAATACTTAAAAAACCTAACACCTCTCTCTCTACAGACTGTCTGTCCTACAGACACATTGTTTCCAAGGCTGAGCTGTTCCCTGACCTCCCTTCAACGTAAGTCTAAAATATAAAGTGTCATTTTAAAAAATGCCACGCATGAGAATACACACACAAAAAATTAGGTTTTTTATTTAAAAAACAAAACCACAGCCCCCGGCCATGGTAAAAATCATGAACTCCTAAAATCTCATGATTTGGAGATATACACCCTTTAAAAGTAACTAAACAGAACAGAGGAAACAAGCACTAGCTGGACTGCAGGAGTCCTGATCAGACCAGAAATAAAAGCACTGCGGAAGCAAAAAAAGCAGTCAACAGTTCAGGTAAACATTGTAAAGCAGCGTAACACATATAGCAATGCATAAAATCAATACACAGTACCAAAGAACACAATAATACATTGCAGCTGCTTGGATGCGAGAGCAATAAGATCAATGTTTTTGTTCTTGTCAGCACTTGTGCCAACTGTACATTCAAGCTGGATGGAGCTGAAAACTAAGTATGATTTCAGCGACACAGTTACAGGATGGCCTACAAAAACTGCTGAATGGCTCAAAAAAGCAGAATTGTTTTAGCTGAAGTGTACTTCAGAGGAGGTTACAAGGGCAAAGCAGTCAGATCCACTCTCGGAGGGAAAAACAATAAAAGAATGAAAGTGTTTAATTTCAGCAATGTGGTATGAGTGTAAATGCTCAAAAGTGAGGAAGAAAACATTTATGTCCACACAATAAAGGCTCTTCATCTTGCTAATATACAGAGTGCTGTGCATGGTGCTGCTCTGAACTTGATCTTAAACGCTACACCACAGTACACCAGGACAATATAAATATTAGCATAAGCATTTAAATCCAGCCTCAGGCTCCATTGGCAAGACAATATCCAGCAAATCAAGGAATGTGATCATTTCACTCTATTCAGCACTTGTTAGACCATAATTGGCCTACTATGTCCAAGTCTGGTCACCCAAGCTCAGGAAACTGGAGACCATCCATCAGAATGCCACCAAGACAAACAATGGACACAGGTTGTTTCAGGGAAATTTTTGGTGTGGCTAGAAGAAAAAATGAGTATAAATAGAATGAGCTGAGAACAATTAAACATTACCAAGAGAAATGGTAGAATCTCTCTTGCTATAAATATTCAAGGCTCAGCTTGACAATGCCTTGGGTAATATAATCAAAGGCCTTGCTTTCAACAGAAGGTTGGACCAGATGTTCTCTGAAGATTTTTATCAACCTAGAATTTTTCTATGATTCTATGATCTACACATAGGCTATGCTAAGCACTGCTAAATACTGCTTTTGCACTAACCTCATTTTAAGTTAGAATTTATCTGACTTTTCTGCCCTATTCTATTTAAAATAGAATATTTAAAATAAGTTTTAAAACACCGAACAAACAAACAAAACACTAAAAACAAACCACAAAACACACAAAAAACCTCCAAATAACAGTAACAACAAGCAGAAAGGGGGCCAGATCACTGTTTTTCAGAATATCTGTCAGCATCCATTGTAATTATCAAGCAGTAAGCTTAAAAGGAAGTGCTCTTTCACAGAATACACAACTAAGCAAGTGAACATACTGCCAGAGAATTTAGGAAGGCCATAGGATAAATAACTCAAAGAAGTTCCACGAATTTTCTTCCATTCTTCAGTGTCTATTCAGCATTCTTGATCATCTACTTTCAAAATCAGGATATACTAACTTTTAGTCTGATCCGTTATACTCAGTTTCACATTTGAGCCTTATGAATGGGAGATAAATCAAACAAGTAGAAGTCAAACACAGCAGTCTTAACTATCTTAACTTGTAACCCCACTACAGTTTATTTGGATCATCAATTTAAATGCTCACAGTAGAATGACAGAAACCTTACCATTAACACCTAATAAATCATAAATCACAAGAATGATTTATTCCAATTAAGCTGTGAGTGGAAGAACAGGCTAGTAAGCAAAACAAGGAGAAAATCTGACTTGGGCCAGCTTCCATTTCTACCTAAAGAAAGTGTTAAAATTCCCGAGAAAATGGGATTCCAACCTGTCAAAGTAACAGATAGCTCTATCACACTAAGGTCATATATTGTAGCCACCTCCACAGGTCACTTTGATGAGCACTTTGATAACACCTAAAAAAAGCCCTAAACACACAAAAATAACAAAACAGGATCAAAGAAAACACTACCTATCTGCATTTTTAAGTACACCTCATGAGACATGAAACCAATGTTGCACTGAAAGACGTAAACCAATCATCCTCCCAGATGCTGATGGTGGAAAAAAAGATCCCACCAGAGAGGTCTTTTTACATTCCACATGCTGAAAAAGTCGTTAGAGCAAACATCTGACAGTAGAAGACAAATATATGGCTTGGGGAGTATGGAAAGTAAGAGGATTTGTTACTGACAGACATGCAACAGGAAAGTTTTTTCTCTTCTTATCTCTGCCTTCTGTAAGTGTTAAACAGAGTGTTGGTTTATTTATTTATCATTCACACAATTATTTTATTAGCTGGCCTGGTGTCATTTAAAAAAAAAAAAAAAAAGGCAATGGACACCATAAAGAGAAACAGCCCAAACATCCCATAGTAAACTGTTCATCTTGACTGTCATGAGGGTCTCGAGAACTTGTTTTCTTAGTGACACTTTGCAGGTGTGAGAGAGGTTTAGGATTTATGTTATGTGTCACGAAAAAAATCTTCCAGGTGCTTCTGGAAGTTAATGACGTACTAAACCTCTGGAGTACGCAGCCAAATAAAAGGGTGATCTACAGATCCTAAATCTGGAAAGAGCTTTGTGCCCGTGGACTATGCTGCACAAGTATGTTGGGTTTATAGGCGGCTTGCCTACATCAAGTCCTGCCACAAAGCATGGCATATAACAGATGGTCTGTTGCTTAAGACACTTTTGAGATCCAGAGTCAATTTCAGTTTAACTTCGTGCAAGTCCCTTAGTAGGACATATCTACACCATGGATATAGTCAGATTTAAGGTGTCTCTACCCAAGCTAATCTGGAAATGAAAGTGCAGGGAAGACAGCTGCAAAGACACCCAAGCTCAAAACAAATGATCGTGTTTCTGGGCTCATGGGCAATGCCAGGCAAAGTCAACACAAGCCTACCTGCTGAACTACACTGAACTGAACTTCCTAGTTCTGATCTCCAGTAGTTCCCAACTCTCTACCCTGTGCTCCACTGCAGACATTCTATTTGTTTTGGTGGCTCAGCTTTCCATCTGTATTAGGAGAATAAAAGCACAGCCCATACTTACAAGGCATCAGGAGGATAAATATATTAAGTGTTCCTAAGGCACTCTGTGATTATGGCCACAGATGTAATGTCAGTTCCTTAAAGCAGTGAAAATGAGAGATGAAAGAGCAATCACAACTCTAAGGAAAGAGCAATTGAGAACATAAAGTTTATTACTTTTTATTTTTTTCCGTATTTAACTGTCTTTACATCAAAGGGACACTGCAGAAGAAAGTGGTGGGGAAGGTGCAGGACAGAAGAGGACACAGAAATACACGAAAGTTAAGATCCTTAACCACCAATTTAGTTTCAAACTACTATGAAATCAGACAAATGAGATGTTTATATTTTAGAATTACAATCCATTGAAAGACAGCTCTCTTCTCTGCTTAAGATCAGAACTGGTTGGAGACTCTCCAAGACAACACAGAGGAAGAAGTGAGCCTTGTGAAGAAGCCATGCTACTCAGCAGTGACGCAGCTATTAAGTATTCAGAAGCATCATTTAAAGAAAAGTGTGCTTAACACATTAATCAAGAAATCTGAAAGAACAAACCTCTTATTCAGAAGTAGCCTTTCTAGTAACATCCTGTTTTCTATGACAGCAAATTAAGTGAGAAAATTTGATTGAATAATACAGAGCCAATTCTTTTCCCTCTGCTTCATTTTTGCATCATTTCAGACTCAGTGATTGTCAATTGCAGTATAAAGTGGTGATTGTACATGACAGAATTACTCCAAGTTAACTGCTTCCACTGTTAATCATCACACACATTATTTGCAGAGTAAACTGCTTGGTTTAAGTTAACATGCTTTGCATCACATGTGAAGCATGGTAGAAACATGCACACAGCACCTAATCATAGAATCATAGAATAGTTAGGGTTGGAAAGGACCTTAAGATCATCTAGTTCCAACCCCCTTGCATCTCTGCTAATGACTGGTAATTCGTTAAGCTGATGAATCCCTACAGCTTATAGTCATCTGTTCATAATCTTATCTTCATTCATAGCTCATGACTGTCTTGCTTCATCTTCTTCACCATGAAAAAAAAAATATAATTAAAAGCCATTAAAACCTACTTATTTTAGTAACAAAAAAGCCCTCAAACTTCACCAGTCGCAGCTCCTTAAAATCAATAATCTGTAAGAAACAAACTATTAGCATACGAGTTTCTGCTGATTTTAATTCCTTGCAGCAACTCTTGACACGTCATACACTTTTAAGAATCAACAGTAATGTGATCACTTCCTACTGCAGACCTATAATTTGTACCTACAGCAGTAGATATTGTACCAGAATGCATATAAAACAAAATTATGGGGACTTCCACAAAAGAAATAAAAGAAAATGCAAATTCAGTCTCTGATGCCTCATGACTTGCCATGGTTATAAGGAAATAAAGATATACAGACACTAGTTTAATGTATTTTCAAAACTATGTATCCCTGACACATTGATTATAAACAGGACAAGGGGTTTTCATTCAGGAGAGTTAGAAGACAGGCAAAAGGACAAGAGTACCAAATGCAGCTTGCAAAGAGGACCAAATAGATTAAAGAAGTACCCATGGGCATAGAATTTCTTCCCCACTAAAACAGAAGTGGTATTTGCAAACATTATTGATTCTTTTGACTCTGAAGAGTTAATTTTCATTTATTGCATTCAACAACAAAAACACAGCAAATACAAGAAAGTGAAGGAAGAAATAAAAGAAATGGCAGGCTAGTCATTCTGTGCTTCAGCTTGCACCCCCTTTCAAGGTATACAAGAGGTAACCAGCAGCTCTGTGTTTCCACACAGCACAGAGGCTCTGGGTGAGATACAAGAGAGCCAGCATGTTAACTGTGACCCTAAACACTTAAAAGATGGGTTCCAATTAGTTGGTAAGATTGCAGGGACTTGGTTATACCCTAAGGACAGCAACAAACACTGTCTGGATGTATTGTAACCTCGTGAAAACCTTGCCCTACCTGCAGTACCTGGGCAGTGATAAAACTATTGGCCATGGTGCTAAGTTTTGAGAGACATCACTGAAGATAAGCTGCAGATAAGCTGAAATTCAAACTGGCAGCAGGTCCCAAAAATATTCACAATCCTGCTACACTGAATGGAGTAGTTAAATGAAAAAGGTTTCGACAGCCATGTAATCTTTGGCCCAGCTCAAGAAAAGCAAGATGAAAGAAGAATGATCATCCCAGCCAAATTTCAAAACACTTGGATGTCCAATTATCTCTGCTGAATAAAGTCAGCAACTCAAGTTATTCCTAAGCAGTAAGGGACTGAGCTGAATGAAGATCTGAGTTGATTTAAAACTAATTCATTTCAGAAAGTTGTGCAAATGCTCTGAATTCAGTGCCTGCAGTCATTTCTGTAAAGTGGTATTAAAATCATTTTTTTGTGGCAAGTCCCCAACAGTTTCAGTAGATATTCACTCTTTAATAATACACCTACAGCCATACTAGGTTCTTTTTACTTTGTTTGGAAGATGTGGCTTATTTATTTCTGCAAGATATTTAAAGCAAAGCGTAAGATATCCAGCAGAATTCCTCCTTTGATTCGCAGTTTCCATGACTTGCTGAAAGGTTAGGCAACTTTATAAATTATATGGGATAAACACAAAGGAGCTACTAAGTATAGTATACCATCTTATCTGTGGCGACCCGGGAAGAACATTCTTATTTTCTATGCAGCAAAACCCCCATTAAGTGAACTGTATTTTTCCACAATTTGACTAGCATCCTCTTGTCTTTTCTACCCAAGTCTTGCTCTGTGTCAGCAGCATTCAAATAAGAAAATTAAATACCTCTTTGGACAGCCACATAATGGAGTTACAAGTTCATCCTCAGATAGGGAAGATTATATCCCTTTGGATCAGCCTCTTGCAGACTTAACTTACCTGGAAGGTAGCAGGAACAGACAAAAAGGCTGCATGCCAACCAAGGCCCAGTCAAGCATCTTACTGAAATGTTCTGCATGGGTCTAAGAGTCCATAGGTAAGTAAGAAACATTACTGTTATAAAGCTTATTCAAACTTGACAACAACTGTACCCCATGATTATAGCCATCACTTTATAAAAGTTGGTATCAGCATTGTTTTTAAAAGTCAGGGGATTGAGACAGAAAGCTGAAGCAAGTTGCTTCAGGTAACACAGCTGAAAGATAAGAGAAATAGAACCTGAGCTGTATGCTTAAAAAAAGATTTAACTCTAGGAATATGGAGGGGCAGGGAGTACTGGAGAGAAGTAATTTGTTTTTCAATTTGAAATTCTTATTCCACTTCTCACATTCAATTACTACATACCTCCTCACTTACAAATACTTCAACTATGTCCAGCAGGCTAAATTACAACAGATGAATAAAACATATCTGCTTTTTGAGTCATTAATCAACTCCTCATTTATCCAAAATAACACAAACAAATGGCTTTCACACCTACCTACAGCTAGAGTAAAAACACACACTGAAGAAAACCAAAAATAATTAAAAAAAAATTAATATAAAAAAAAAGTCAACATCTCCCCTCCCCCACAAACTGCATTCAATATCATACAGTGTTAGCAAAGAGCGGTTAGTGAGAGGAATGCTGTGCAAAATGCCATATCGGATGTCTTCTGTATCAAGTTGAAACATCTTAGACCCTAAAACTAGTTATGGGACCCTCACCACCTGGACTAACCAGTCTAACTCAGCTTCGAAGCAAACCTTGCTATTTCAAAGTAAAACTAGCCTCAGGCCTCAAGTAATGTTTGAATATTATTCTATAATGTCATCACACAGGTTTTAAAATGGACTTTATTTACATCATATTCATTATCAGTCTCTCTGAATTAAATATTACCTTTCCTTCTACTCCCAGACAAAACACTGACATGCTAAAAGACCGGTTAGTTGAGTGGGGGTGGTTGGTTGGCTGGTGTTTTGTTTGTTGGTTGGTTTGGTTTGAATAGTGTTAATTTCACAGGATTGTACCACAACTTTGACCTCACTGCTGGTTTATGCCATTAGAGTCAGAATACAACAGAAGTAAATACTGCTATTATGTCAAAAGATCACATCCCATGGTCACTCACTGTCTCTCCCAGTCATTAGGGTTTCTGTCAGAAAATGGGAAATATCAAATAATGGAGCCAGGGGGAGGGCAATAAAAAAGAGAATTTGAATGTGTTTTCTGTTCTAAGCTGTCTGTACTTAGCAATTTTGTTCTCATTTCAGGGACAAACTGTCCACCCCTCTTAAACCTCAGAGATTAACTTTCAGTTACTCATACCGACAAAGCCTCTTCGTAACATTTCATTGTCTGTCCAACAGGTTCAGTTAAGCATTTAAACTTTGTACTTCAAACTAAACAGTGCACTACAGTATATGTTCCAGTTTGGTCTAAATAAATATGACTTATCTTATATAAAACATTCTAAAATTCTTAGCTGCTTTACAGCAGCCAGACCCAGAAAATGTATATGCTGTCTTTCTTTTAGTCTGATCGAGTCTTTACTAAAAAGTGACCTGCACAGCTATTGTACAACTGCTTTTATGCTCTCTGATAAACACACAACACTGTTTTTAATTTACAGGAAAAAATATGGATTACTCCCACTATAAGATTAAATTAGACAAATGGTTATTGCAGAAAAATCTTCTTTGGGAGCAACAAACTTTATCCATTATTTTAATAACAGAGTATCAGTAAAAGAATTTGCTGTATTTGACTTTCTGCTGCTAATTCTGGACTAGCAAGTTTCCAGCACATCTTTTTCCCTTACAGCTTTGTGTTGTAGTGAAAATAAAGTACTCCCAATCTGTTATAAAATTAACTTTGGAACTGAAGATTATATACCTGAATTTGTAAATATGACTTCATTTAACCTAGATAAACAAAAATGTCTGCTTATAATCATACCATTAATAAATAGGGATTATTCGTATCAGATTTTTTTGGGTAGTATTTTAAATATAAATGATTTCACAAATAAACCACATTAAGGATCTTTTTGACTAAAGATAAGGAAAGCCTCTTCCTGAAACACAGAAGATGAGAGGTTTAGTAATCTTGCCATATATTCCCTTAACAAAATGCGTCTTATATTAAAGTTAAGCAAGCCAAAATCTAACAAGATGTGTATTACGAATGCTTCACTGTATGTCAATTCATTAACCTTAGTTAAATTTAACCATGACCACCGTCTACTTGTAAAGTTCTTTAGTCAAGTTTTGATAACTTATTCCTGTCACTTCAAAATTTCCCTTTTATGACCCTATGAAATTCTCATTTCATGAGTGAAATTTCTTTTAAAAATTTCCATTTTATAAAATTTCCATTTTATAGTCAGTAAGATTTTCTGACACAGTTTGTAACAATAATTGTTATGAACCTTTTCTCTAATAAAACAATGAAGGAAAACCTACCCTAGAAAGACATAAACCCTTATGTTTATATTTGGAGGTTACCTTTTTTGACAATTAACCAGCTATCTGTAGAAGCAAAAATTAGTATTTTATTTCTTCTGCAAAGTTATATTAGCTATTTTGCATCTCCATATGTTTGCATGTAAATATTCTTGAAGGTAAACTAAATCAACTGACATTGATAGTTACCTAGTTGTTTGCAAAACGTATTATGCACTTAGGATGAATTCAGTGTAATTCATCATCCTACCCATACAATTAAATACTATAAGCTTCCTTAACCCTCAGCTCAGACTTTCCTAATCTCTAAAAGAAAGCAACGCCAGATGGCCAAGGACAACTAAGGATCAGAGGGCCACAGAGAAATACCTGAAGCTCTTAGTGATATGCTGGAGAAACACCTTCTATTTCAACTTACCGCTGCGCCCTGCTGAGATCAATTTGCTTTGCAGAACTCTTATGCAATCCTTCCACAGAAACTAATATACATGCTACTAATTTTCAAAAGCTGTATTTTGTTGTCCTTAATCTAATTCACAGAAGTTGAATTCTTGCTGGGCAGAAACAATGCACCACGTCTTTATCATAGCAATCACAGCAACAATATGATTGCTACATAAGAGAATCTACTAACCACTGTGCTTCTCCATCACCTTTGAACATATATTTGTGTATACATATAAATTAAAAATTATACATTCTATATTAAAATAATATGTATATCAGATACATATGTAATTGGTCTTTACATATATATAAGCTTGCTACCAGGCTGAAAGCATAGTACAGCTCACTGCCCCACGAGGAGCAGATCTGGTCCCAGACTTTTTCTCTGCATCAAGAAGCAAATAATGGAAAGGATTCTTCTTTTTCTATAGAAGCGCATCCTTCTTTGGGCCAACACTAAGAAATGTTCAATACAATAATGCCCAGCTTTCTGGGATGCCAAAGGATACCACCTGTCTTTATTTTCAGAGGAAGCATCTCAGAAACACCATTTTATTATGGCAGAACAATCATACTGTAGGCTCAGAACAATGTAGCTTTGTGGAAAGCAAGCTGGTCAACCAGATTGCCTATTGCAGCTGTACAGCTGCTATACTGGCACCTGTTTAAAGACTCCTTGAAACACAGTTTTTCCATCTCTGTTTCCAGTTGCCTAAACCAGTTCCTATATAAAACAAAACAAAACGCTTCTTGCCTTTGTCAGAAGATAACAGTGTGGCAGTGGTCTCCTTGCCTCTTGAAGAGCAGGAGTCCCATTCTGCTTTGAATTACAGTTTCAGAAAACTCAACTTTCATGCTTAAAAAGAGCCTTCTCTCTTTAAAAATATATCACTCTGCATTACAAAAGATGTTACTGGTCAAGCGCAGGCCACAAGTTTGTGGTTTTGGACATGGGTTTCTTAACAAAAATTCATAAGAAAGCAATGAGAACAGGCAAACCTGAGAATGGGAAGAACTGGTCAAGAGGAAATACAGGACTGAAATAGCAGAGAGTGCTCAGGACAGAGTAAGAGTAGAGGGCTCTGGCAAGAGCTGCATGGGGAGCCCAGGGCACGGCTAGCAGAAGACTTCAAGGCAGGAGTGAGAGATACTGCAAGTGTACAGTGTCAGCAAGGAGCACATACAGAGCCAAACATCCACAATGTGTTTTTAGTTCAACCATAGCAGAACTAATGTAGATTACAGTTACGAAGCCAGAGGCGGCAAACTGCAGAACACCTGCCTGTAAGCGTGCTTCATTCTAACTTGAGTTTCCATGAGTAAAAAGAGGTGATAATGTTATTCATTTGAATGACTCAGGAAAATAATGTAGCCTGTTTGAAAAAAAAAAAAAAGTAATTAAGAATTTAGCAAGACTGCAGTCCTCTGTCAGAATGCATGGGAACATCAAGACTGGCTTGCAAAACTGAGCATACACCAGCTAAAGCGAAGAAAGGGCCACTTCTGAACAATTTAAACATGTCTGGTGGATCAAATTTCTGTTGAAAACTACTTTGAAAAGTACCTGACATCTTGCATTTAGGATTTTTCTGTAATCTCTCAGATCCACCATTTCAGAGTATCATTTTCATTCTGTATAGCCTGGTTCATATAAAAAACGTTCTTAGAATACTAGACAGAGATGTGGTGACAAAGGTTGATAACAGAAAGAAAAGTCGTATAAGCCTCACAACAAAAGACATGGTGTGGAAAGTGCAAAGTGGATTAAGAGGTAAGAGTTCAAGAAGCACTGGGCACTAGAGAACTGTTCCAGATGGTAGGCTAGTTTTAACCTAAGAAACAATGTGCTTGTGTAAATTCCAGTGGGAGCTGAACAGAGATGAGCACACAGATGAGGTCTGAAGTATTTCTGCAAGTTCAAGGAATGGAAAAACCGACTCTGAAGGTCTGATGCATAGTCAAGAAAATTGCTGATTGGGAGGAAGATAAAAGCAAAGAAAGACACTGTCACTAAGGAGGTGAAGGGTAAGAGATACTTAATGACTGATCACAGAGGACGTGAGTAATCAGAAAAAAGCTGCTCCGAAGCTAATCACAACATACAGCATATGAAATAAATACTTCCAAAATGTCAAAGTAATACACCAATTTGATACAAATCCAGTGTGCTCAAAGTGAGTTTTTCTAGAAATAGTTAAGGCAACTTTCTGGTATGGTAAAAAAATAAAAAGAAAAAAAATCACAAATGAGCTTCGATCAGGTATTCTTCAGTGATCATTTCTACTTTCTGTTGAAGTAAGACACCTGCAAGTTCAGTGATTGTAGCATTTCAGTCTATTACAGAAAAAACTCACTGTTGCAGGAGTACTGAATCTCCCATTAACTCATGCTCTCAAAGGTTATTTCAGTAAGTGGGTCAAGATAAACAAAGAAGCTGCTAGTAGGACTCCTAATTTGAACAATGATCTCTCTGCACCAGAGGTAGATATCTGAACTAGACTATTAATGCCCCTTTTTTCCAAAATAAATCCAGGGATGGCATTTTAATTTATATATGAAGCATACCACATATTTCTGGATCATGACCATGATGATTTTGTTCAAATGCCCAAGCTCTGCAACCATCAGGAAAGCAGTGATCTTTGATTTCAAGCTAAGCAAACCATTTCATATTGAGCTATATTCACACATACTCAATGTTTCAATTAGCCTGCAATTTCCTCAACAATATTATTCACTCAAGGATGCTCAGCTGCCAGATGACTTAACTTTACCTCCCTCCCATATACATGACAATACTTTGCTCAAAGTAGCCATTATGCTTTTAACTTGCTTGCTGAGGCATTGTTACAACTCCTCATACCTTTTGGCTGATGGAGGAAAATCAATTTTGATCCCTCACAAACAAGTGCAAGTCTCTTAACTTCACACACCAATGTGGACAACTGCAGCTGAAACTGAATTCAGATTAATTCACCATTCCAGTTATCTCACATTTATGTTGGTATCTTGAGAGTTCAGAACATACGTGATTACGTGTTTTGTTTGGTTTTGGGGGGTTTTTGGGTTTGTTTTGTTTTTGTTTCACTAGAGAAATGTGACAGAACTTCCTACAAATGCAAAAGCAGTTTGTCAAATGAAGTTTACAAAAAACAAGTAAGATTTATGATGACAATGAGAATGTACTTAAAATTTAAATTAACCTGCAGCTTAATGCAACACAATGTATTACAACAGAATGCAAAAGTCCTGCCACTGCAGGATCTTAATGCTACAGTAATTGTGCTCTTCCTTAAAGGGGAACAATTCTGCCCTTTCTTAGATAATCTAGTTCAAAATACATTTTAGAACAGCAAGTTTGAGGAATTAGTAGCCAAACTACAGTAATCAGGTAGTAATAAAAACACAGAAAGCATGTACATTTTCCTAATAGACACAAGTTTAACACTGAAAATATTCAAAGCAGGTATGAGAGAAATGGAGTGGAGGGGGGGAGTTACAGTACTGCTTCGAAGATGCACTGTACACATAATGCAGCAGTACAGGACAAACTAACAAATGAAGGGAACTGAAAAGGCAGTACTCACCCAAAATATTAAATTGAAAAGGAACATCATGTATTTCAAACAACACAGGCAGCCTCTTGCCATGTTGCACTTCTTAAATTCTAAAAGGAAAACAAAGGATAGATCCAGGTAAAAGACCACGTATTTGCTGCCTTTGGGTGCACTGTATTTGTCACTTTTTACGCCAGTCCCAATGCCGGTCCCAGTTCCAAGCCCAGTGTGGCTCTGTGTACGTGATCCAGTTGTACCATAGAAAGCTCCAGCAGTAAAACCTCGACCAAACTGCCTCCCTGAGGTAGAAGGTTTAGCAAAATCTGAGTCTTTGCTATCCAAAGATGGACTCCGGTGAATTGAAGAATCCTCACTACTTGACTTCTCCATGATCTCTCTTTTCACAGTTGTCAGATTTAATGTATAGCATCTCTCAGCATTAAATGCAGTGCCTTGCAAATGCCATAGTATGACAACAGCTCTCTGTGTTTTGCTTCTTTTTCTTCGTACATAAATCAGATAATCACTGCAGAATTTATTCACTGCATCGTTGCTGGCTTTATTTTTTATAGCGATGTAGTCTGCACTCTGCCTATCTGTAGCATGGATTTATACATTAATATCCCATGCAAGAGCATACTCATGATTTATCTTGATGAATCAGTTATGCAGAACTTTGATTTTTATTCAAAAGAGCCATAAGCTCTTTCCACCCTTAATCTACAGCCCTCTAATCTATAGGCAGCAGATGGTCCTTGCATCCATTTCCAAAAAGCTTCTGCAGTACACCTGGGAGACTCCTCCAGCCGGAGCACTTTCCTTGCTCTCAGCTTCCCTCTCTGTGTCTGACTCTCTCACATGCTGTCTTTTTTCTTTCCACCCATTTGCAGTATCTCATTCAGTAACCAGCTATCAGACAGCACTCTGTGTTTCAGTGCTGCTGCCGTGAAATCATCAGCAACTGCAACCACTGGGCATTTCCCACAGAAATCCCTGACCTAAGTATCGAGTAATAAATCCACCCTCCTGCTTGCCCCTCCCCTTTGCTTTCCATTGGGCCAGTCAGCAGCAGCCTTCTCCTGCAGGGCACGCCTCCATGACATAATATCTTTAATAGGATTAGAATTACTCTTGACTATACAAGTGCACAACAGAAAACCTCTTTAAATGTCAAGTACTGTTTAGCTGTTTATGAGCAAGAACTGTGAGGTACTGATACTCCTTTAATCCAATAAAATACTGGAAAAGTGTGGATTAGATAGGCAGGTGCTAACCTCTCCGTGGCTCATTAAATTAACAGTGACTTACAATTTTTTCTGGCTTAAACAAATGCTATGGGACAAGGAACTGCAATAGATTAGTACCCAGGATACACTGAATAGGCACATCTGTCAGTTACACATGCACCTAACGTGACACCATCAACTCTGATATAATTAACCACAACCAGAAAAGCAGAGCTACTGTCTCTTATGGGGCCATTGATCAATTCTTAAAACTCTTGAAATATAAGGATATCTGAACCTGCAGCTATTCACATTCTATGTAACTAGCATGTCAGAGGTCATTCCCATGTATGGCAATAAGCCATCTCACATCACAGGTAGTCTGTGCATTAGAAACACTGACCCAAACATGACAGTTCTTTTCCAGATAGTAGCACAACATGCTTGCCAGGACTCTGAAAAAGAGAAGGCACAACTGTCCACATGTGCCTGTGCATATGCGTGGAAGTGCCTAGAGGGAAGGAAAAGAAATACTTTTCATGCCTGGGGCTACAAAATTCATCATTTTGTCATAAGCATAAAAGTTGCGCACTGATGGTGCAGTGACACAGTAAATTTAAAATGCAGGTTATTCTTTTCTTTTTGTAGATTAAAAAAACATATTAGGAGACCGCTATGAAAGAAGTACAGCTATCAGGAAAAGCAAAACTTACACACAATTTTCAACTGACCCTTTCACATGCACTTTATAATGCATTGTAGATTATTCTATCAGGTATCTTTGAGAAAAGATAATATAACATTTATTTAATCTTAGGTATCTGTGTCCAAAAGCCTCTTAAAATTCTGTAATTTTTCTGCAACAACATTAGAATCAACACCTCAAAGCAGTGCTGTACCTTTCTTGACAGTTTTTTTCCTGAGAAAAGATCCCTCCATCATAAAGTCCTTCCTGCCATGAAATACCCAATATTCGTACATGTTGTATCTTTCTCTCTTCTCTTTTACTCTAGAATAATATTTTAACAGTAGGCAGGCCCAAGTCTGTATCCATAGTGTCTGTTCACTACGCTTTTCAAAAGTAATTTCGGAACTGCCTGCATCAAATGTGTCCATCAGAAAAGCAACTGCAAGATGACCACTCAGTATGATAGCTGTAGTAAAGGCTGCACACAAAATACACGAGCAAAAAAAAAGAGAAATTAGCAGTGAACAAAGTAGAGTGGGGCATTTCTATACAAACTTATGGCGCACAAACTTCAATGCAAGCAATCATCAAGAACCAACTTTCTTGGAAAGAAACCTGGAAGAGACTTGTAGGCCACAGCCAGCTACCTGCCTCAGACAGTGGAGCATGCAGGGTATTCAAACACAAGGCAAATGCCCACATACAGTTTTAGAAGTCTGAAAAAACTCTTCTGTTTGAAATTCACTTACTGGCAGAGTAAAGTTGTGCCACTGCAACCCTACGCTGTAGTTAGGTACTTCAGTGGTTTTTACTTGTCACACAAAATTGAGCTCTCTGACAAATAATTATGAGAATGTTCAAGCATTTGAAAGCATTTTTCCCTGTTGCACCAATGGGTTTGCCATAAGGTTTACTTTGACGTAGAACAGCCTCAGCAAATTAAAAAAAACAAAAAAAACCAAAAAAACCCCGAACCTGTGCACTTGTGAAAAGTAATGCAACATAAATACCTGCCTTAATTTCCCCTATGAAGTTTCATGGCAGTAATAATTAATCTGCCCTTCTCAAGGATAAAAACCTGAAATAGAATCATAGAATGGTTTGGGTTGGAAAGGACCTTAAGATCATCCAGTTCCAACCCCCCTGCCATGGGCAGGGAC
>WYDI02027991.1:0-25102 GCA_009867235.2 Psittacus erithacus
AGCTATGTCTTAAAAATAATCCTAAAACTGAAAATAGAAATCAAATTGGGACAATTGGGAGAGGAAGTTATCCGGGACAGCAATGGCAAATAGATTTTTCTGAATTACTGAGAAAAGGAGGTTATTGATATCTGTTGGTGTTAATGGATACTTTTTCAGGGTGGCCAGAAGCATTCCCTTGTAGAATAAATAATGCAAGACAAGTAATTAAAACATTGTTAAATGAGATAATACCTCGTTTTGGAGTACCAGCGGCAATTTCTTCCGACGGAGGCTCACACTTTAGTGCAAAGTTGTTACAAGAAATTAGCAAAAAATTAGAAATTGATTGGCAACTGCATGTTCCATACAGGCCTCAGGCCAGTGGGCAAGTAGAAGAGATGAACCATCTGATCAAGCAACAGATTAGTAAAGTATGTCAAGAAACAAATTTATATTGGTACCAAGCTTTACCACTGGCTCTATTAAGAATTCAAACTAAACCTTGGTTGAAAGAAGAGGTTAGCCCATTTGAAATTTTATATGGGAGACCATATCAGTCCCAGTTTAAAGGAGAAAGTCTTCAGGAAGTGGGAGAAGGCTATCTCCGACAGTTTCTGGTCAATCTGGGGAAAAAATTAGAGGAGATAAATAAAAGGATAGTAAGGACAAGAGCAAGGGATTTGGTTTATCCAATTCACCCCTTTAGATCTGGAGACTGGGTTTATGTTAAGAATTTTTCAGGAGATCCTCTACAGAAGTGGAGCGGGCCATCCCAGATATTATTGACCACCTTTACAGCAGTGAAGATAAAGGAGCAACCTGCTTGGATACACTATTCAAGAATGAAGAAAGCACCAGAGCCAGAGAAGACATGGCAGATCGAACCTGCAGGACCCTTACGTATGAAATTGCGTCAGTCATAACTTGGACTCATATGATAACTGGCATACAAACTTGGGACCAAAACTTATACCTGTAATTAATGCAGAATGTTACTAAAGTTTTGAATCATAGTGACTTGGGTGTGTACACAGTTGCTTAAATTAGGAGAAGATATGGGCCTTCCATTAATTGGAGTTTCAGTTCCTAACACTATCTCATGGACAAATTTGTGAGTGAACACTAGCAATCTATGTCCAAGAGAAAGGTTAAAATTTGGGATAGTTAACCCTAATCCAGGTGATAAATATTATACCTATGCACAAAGATGTATTACACTAGGAACCAGGGTAGGGAATCATGTTTGTTTAAATGCCACAGATGTAGGCCTCCATTCAAATTGCAATCACACTATTAGTATAGGTAGTATCGTAGTTCAATGACGGCCCATTCCTAAAGGGAAAGGATGGCATTGGTTATGTGGAGAAAATGCTTATAAGACTCTACCTCCCAACTGGAAGGGGGCGTAGCACCTTAGGTGCTGTAATACCTAATCTTACTATTATTGACACATATCCTTCTTCGGAAGAGAGGAGGCTGGTCTCCCTGACCTCTGTCAGCGTGGTGCTGCTCGTCGTAGGGTCCCTGAATAGGTTGTGCGAACACCCTCCAACTTGGCGGGACTGCCCAGGGAGGGCAGGCGGGTTGGATACAAGGGTCTCGTCCTTCCTGGGAAGGGAGTAGACTAAGCGGTGTCTTTATGTGACAGAAGGTAAAACTGTTGATATGATCCAGGTGGAACAAAAGGAGATAACTAGCCTATCTAAAGTGGTATTACAAAACAGAATAGCTCTAGACATGTTATTGGCATTACAAGGAGGGGTTTGTTCCACGATCAATGAGAAGTTTTGCTCCTATATAGATCAAAGTTGGAGAATTGAAAAACATCTGGAGGAAATTTGGAAACAAACTACAGTATTTCATGAAATAACCATGGATGACGCCTCCTGGGGTTTTGAAGAAATATAGAAAGAGTTAACTTCATGGTTACCTGATCTCTCCTGGTTGAGGCAACTGGTTGCAGGAATATTGATGTTAATTGTTTTAGTATTGATTACTTGTGGTATGGTACAATGTTCCTTCTGGTGTTGTAAACAATCTATGGTAAATTATGAAGACTGGAAAAGAAATGAAGCTAAACACCAAGTAGAAACGGGAAATTATTTTAAAGGGGTTTCTAATGGTAATGGTAGAATGTAAGATATTGCAAAAGAATTTGCAAAAGGACAGAAAAAGGGGGGAATTGAAACAAAAGTGGGCACAAAATTACTAAATGAAATATATAAACTTTTAGAATCAGTTTTAAGTCATGCTAAGTGTGATGGCTTTGTAACAGTAGCAATGGAAAATTACTGAGGTGCATGATTCACAGAAAAAAAAAGAGTACAGCTAGAGAACGTACTGAGAATTCTTGTATAAGAAAAACCATTGCAGTCGACATAGTTTTGGCCCTTAATGACCTTAGTACAGAATGTGTGTAAGACAAACAGGCTAAAAGAACAGGACATAAGGATAAGGCGTATCTAGGAATGGCAGGTGTCCAGGATGGGCTGCAGTTAAACCAACTGATAAGTAGACGGACAGGATGGTAGTTATGTCTGCGGTATTAACGAAGCAATTAAGTTTGTATAAGCATCTACTGCGCATGCTCCAAAGACTGCCAGAAGTGATGAAGATTGTTGTAAGAAGTAAATGACCCTTGGAGACCACTACCACATTTCTGTACGCATGCGGGACACTTTCTAGAAAATGATGTAATCCATACGTAGCCTCATGAATATGTATGTGTGCCCAGTGGCTATATAAGGGCAGCTTTTGTAGCAATATGGGGACACACGTTAGGAGGAGCTATCCCCCGTGTCTCCCGACACCATAATAAAGAATACCTGCTTGTCAACTTGGAAAACTTTGTTGGCAAGTTTGTTCCTGGAGTTTTCTCCGAATCAGGAGTCATATTAAGTACTAAATAATTTAATAATGTTGTTACAGGAATTAGTGTAGCTCTGACCAAATGAATAACTAAAAAGGCCTATAAGGTGAGTGAGCTTGGTTACTTCTTTCAGACAGGAGGTTTTTCTCCCTGATCATGAAAACAAAGCCTTGAAAGTCCCAAACCAGGCTCCTGAGGTATCTCTCAAATGAGTAAAAATTAAGGCCAAGCCCAAACAGCTACTTCAATATAGAGGATGCTGATGATTTAAGTAGAGACTGCTGTAAAAGGCTGATGTTTTCTGTACCAGATACATTATTGACATCCTTGATGTTAACTTTTCAGTAAGTATATGTGTGTAAAGTCTCTGATTTTCTCATCTCTCTTATATCTGTGAGGGTCTCTTTTAACTCTGCAAAAGGAGGACGTCCTTCAGGTTTCTGAAAAGAAAAGCAGAGGATAAACTTGTATTAGCAGATTAGTTAATTGTAGTATCAGACTTTAGAAGATGGTTACAAGTGCATATGAGCTACCACTTTAAAATTACATTATATTTTATTAATACAGAAGAAAAGATCGAGTTTAGGATCTGAGGGGAAAAAAATCATCTGTCCTTCATGACGCCAGTGGCATGAGCACAGTCACCTTTCCAAGCATTCCTAAAATTTATTTATTTCAATTCTGGACCAGAATTCCTATAGGATTTCTCCCCTGCAACAGGTCACTGGAAAGCCCTACCTCTCAGGAAACCATGATACTCAGGTATGCTTCTTGGGTTGTTGCAAAAGGATCTTCCCTGCTTTCTCATTTGATGTACTGAAGCTCGGTATGGAACAAAGCCCTGGCTAATGACAGACAGAAGAAAAAACTTCCCTGTTCTCTGCTGGCTGGCATCCTGACAGATGTTTGCAGTAAGCAATCAAGCTAGATTCAGTTTAGATTTCAACCTCTTAAGCTTTTTTTAGTCAGGGTCCAAAGATTTTATATAGAGTTAAAAGATGGGCAAGAAAGGACAGATAGGACAAAGGAGACAATGGCAGCAACAAGGTTCCTTGGCTACTGTAGGTGTATGCCTGCCTATTGACATGAAAGCATTGCACACAAAGCAATTTAAAATTAAAGATATATTTCCTGTAGACACTACAGAAGGAGGGACCTTAGGGGATTACTCTGATGGTAAAGTTGATGAGATCAGTGTTTTGATATCAATATAGAAAGAAACTGGTGCTGAAGAAATGAAGAAAGAGCACCAAATACTAACTCAGAGTGGAGAGGGTGAAGGAGACACAGCCTGGGAGCTGTAGTGATGTACAGAGGTACTTATGTACACATGAAAAATGGGGTTTAAAATCCACATTTAGTGGGCATGCTTACTTTGTATATTAATGTATTAAGGTTATCATTCATAGCACAGCTAGAAAAAGCAAAGCATGATAGAGATGTGGAAAAGGTGTTACCTTTGATGCAGCAGAGAAACAAGATGATAGTGGCATATTCAAAACAAGGGATGGTCTAGACCAATTGTACTGATGATGTGCTTTATGCCTCTTAGGTGCAACAGTCAAAGAAACAGAGGCTTGTAAGCCTAGGTGTGATTTGTGAAAACATAGTAAGAGATACTGAGGATGCCACAGAAGTGAAATAAGGATTTAATGCCCCATTTTTTAAAGACTGCTTTTAGAGCCACATTACAAATTAATAATAAAGTAATACCACAGGAAAAGAGGGCAACGAACCTCATGCCAGCAGCTGTACATGACTCTGTACACAGCATGTGATGCCAAATGTGGTCGATATAGTCGGTGACCCTGAGAAATCTCACGGACGACTTCAGAATTTGACTTACTTTCAAAAGGCATTTTGCCTTCTGTGAAAACTTCCCACATCAGTACACCTATAATGAACCAAAGTATTTAAGACAAAACAGAAACCCCAAATCCACAAGCTATTTAACACCACTAGAAGAACAAAAACCACTCTTCATTTTTTGTGTATTGAAAATGCATGAAAATATCATCAACCTGAACTAAATTACAAGAGCAACCAAAACCATTTTCAACTGATATAATTCTGCTCTCTTTTAAGTCAGCCAAGGGTGGTCCATGAAGCAGATGAGTATACATTTGGCTAATGGAGACTTACCAAGAATGCACATTTCAGTCAAAATCTAATTTTTAGTCATAGAGCCTTTCTACTAAGAAACATACTTGTCCAACATTGGCAAGACTTGAAAAATGGGGATAACTAAAGCTTAAGATAGGAAGCATAAGAAGTTACACTTTCATAAATCACATCAGTATTTTTAGGGAAGCACAGTATGTTCACTGAATCAACTCACCAAATGACCAGACGTCTGATTTGCTGCTATATTTTTTGAAATGAAAAACTTCAGGAGATGACCATTTGACTGGAAACTTGGCCCCTGAAGAGCTGATATATTCATCATCGATGACATACCTAAAGAATAGCAGGAGACAGCATATAGTTGAATGATAGTTAAGGTGCAAGCAGTTCCAGTGACGTCTCCATACATGGTTTATAATCTCAAAATTAGTGTCAATTTAGAATCAAGTAAATGGTATCACTGTGACACTGCTTGTTGCATCCAAACAGTACTGGTAGAGGACTACAATTCATAACTGCTGAACTTCACAGATGTAATACCTGGCATATTGTTACAGAATCATCACAGAAAGAAATGCTCCTCACAGACAAGGCAACAGCTCTGGTTCACTGGAAAAGTAATTTCCTTTGCCCTGGACCCCCTTTGTTCCTGGTGACCACAGTGAGAACAATCAGCCATTGGAATAACCTCTCCAGGGAAGCAGTGAACTCCTCAACATTAGATACTTTTAGGGTTCTTAAGATTTTTTGCACAAGTTTATAGGAACTGACCTATCAGATCAGGTGTGCCTAATGTAGGCATTTATAGGGCAGCATTTTAAAAAGCTATTATGCACAGTTTTCCAATATTAATGTTCCTGAGCAGACAGCAGATGTGCAATACACATTTGTTCTCATGGAAGACATAATGCATTGGCATCTTTTAAAGCTCTTTTTAAAGGAGGTCACGTTGACAGAAATCATATCTTTATCTTCCTTTTTTATTTTGGTGCAGGCACAGAAAGATGAGAGGTTATTGGATAGGAAACATGAAATAACAGTGCAAAATAACCAGCAGTGGCAGCTGCATGAACTCTGAATAATTTGTATTTCCGTCACCTCTCCATGGTCTTCCCAGGAGAGTGAGTGCCTGTCCTAGAGCCACACATGCCACTGGTTTCCACTTTTTCACAGCAGTGAGCCATTCAAGTCCATTATCCTCAGGCTGGACCCTGACAGACACCTTGGTCTCTTTCTGCATTTTCTGATGCATTTGGATGAGTCCAGACCCTTGATACTGACCTTACCCTTTTGAGGAGCAGTGGAACCAGTGGGCATTACTACAGCATAGGACAGCCTTTTGTAAAACAAGTATTTAGTTATGAACTGCTAGGGTGTTGTAACCTTATAGGAGGCAAAACCAAAGAGACAGATAAGCAGCACAAAGTGAACATCACCACCACATCTTGCTCAGACCCACTCATTGCCTTTCAAGCTCATCTGCCTCCAGAGTGAGCCAGTTCAGTCTACTAATTCAGAACAAAACACAACCAGTAAAACACAGAAGCGGAGAGCTTTGTGCTGGCCTTGCAAAGGGGAAGAAGGAAGGAATGGGACAACCTCTTTGGGTAGCAGTCATTCACTTGTGAGCTCAGCTATAAAATATAGCTCATGCTGTGAGAGAAGCCTGTGAGGAAAAAGCTGAGTTTCTCTATCCTGTGCTTGTAAGAGTTCATCGTGCTTTCTTTCCCCATGGTCCTCTCACGAAGCAGAAAAACCACTTCCCTGATAAAGCAGCACATATCACACTTCCTGCCTGCCCTACTGGTCTTGCCTACCTGACCTGCTCAACACAGCAGCCTCTAAAGGTCAGCACCAGCACTCAGATCTGTCCCTAGGGACTTTCCGTCCTCCCCAGTGCTCAGAAGAGTTGGGAAACCTGTTTCTGACAGCCTTGTGCACCATGGGCATTTCTCTGTCCATAAGTAGTTCTGCAGTTTACCTGGCACTTTGCTTACTTGTCAAACTCAGCAGTAGCAAGAGGAAGACACTACATCGGGTTCACAGTACAACAGCTTAACAGCATTATAATTTTCACCAGAATTCAAAAATTGACCACAGTGGGATTCCCCAAATCAGCAAAGCAAGCGGCTGACTGAGAACAGGTACGCACGAAACCTGCGTCAATGGCCTCATACCTTGCCATACCGAAGTCAGATACTTTAACGATGTGCTCCGCGCTGACTAAACAGTTTCTTGCAGCCTGGGGAAAATGGGAGAAACATATCTGAAATCTGTGCTAAAGCATTTTAAGAGAAATACATCAGCTGACTAGTTTTGCTTCAGCTGATGCTGTTTATATTCTGAAATGAGTGTCTTGCTCAAAAATACAAGTGAATTTCTATCTCTGAGTCAGTGAACATATTTCACTACTATGTAGTTACATGTACGTAGCATATAATCTGCTTAAGTGCTTGTAGTATGAGTTGCAATGTTTCTGCAAAATAAAAGGAATTTTAGGGTGCTGAGTCTTGTTATCCAAGGTGATATTTTCCTAAGCACTAGGACACTCAACGTGAATGTTTAAAAACCTGATTTGTGACTTTTTCAATGCAGAAATTAGGAACTCCTTGGAAATTTTCAAGATTTTGTATTTCTTTAGGTAGCTAGAGAGAAGCACAGGAAGATTTCCACTCTGCGTCTAAATGAGAGCATTGAAAAGAAGCAGAGAGTAAAGAAACAAGCTCCTCTCTTATGATTCCCTCTCTATGAGAGGTAAGGTAGAAAAGCCACCTATACATTCCAGCATCAAAGAGAGGTAGCAGGGAGCAGAAAAAAAAATGTAGATAGAAAAAGGTTTTGTTAAAAAAGAAAAGTCCTCATTGTTGCTGACCCTTTGTACTGCTGTGATTTTGATTGTGTTGTGGTCACTGCAGAATACCCTTGCACTGGAATGTCCTAACACCAGCCTGCTCCATGCTGTTATCCCAGTTTTCTCTGACCTCTCAAGTAGTTTTTCCAGTTGTCCATGGTCAAAAGAACAGCTGAAAGGTTTTGGTTAGCCAGGAAAACACCACTGGATTGTTAGATCCTGCGGGGCTGAAGTCTTAGAGGACACTTCAATGTCCCATAAAATGGCGTGGCACATTCTATACTGCCAATATTTGTCAAGAACCTCAGAAAACCTATTGCACTTACTAAATCACGGTGAATAAAACTGTTTTTCTCCAGGTATTCCATCCCTTCACACACATCCTGGCACATGCTCAGCAGCATGTCTCTGCCGAATTTCCCTCGTCTTTGCCGGAGGTAATTGAGCAGGCAGCCATTTTCCAGGAATTCAGTCACGATGCAGAGAGGCTTGCGATGTGTGCACACTCCGTAAAGCTGGACCAGCTTCGGGTGGGAGAGTTTCCTGTTTCAAATTGAATTTTAGACAGGCTAGCATTTGTCCTTGCCAGGTAACTAGACCTTTGATTCTCATGATGGTTCTGAAAAATACTTGCCGTGCCTGATAAACAGTATTCAGTTCAACTGGCCTCAGAGCTGCTCCACTACCTAGCACATGTCTGCCTACAATTTCCTCCAAAAAGTCAATTATTTTAGTTCATAATGGTTCAGTAGTTCATAAATGCAGTGAATGCAAAGCTTGATTTGGACTATGTGAAATGGAAAGTTCTAGTCCCTCGCTTCCAAGCAGGGGACATGATGCTGCAATGGTGGTTCTCTTCCAGGCTGTGCTAAGACCTGGTCTGAATACTTCCCTAATTTGCAAAATTAGAAGAAATGGTAATGTAGTTTCTCAAAAGCTTTAGTTAGGTTTGAGCTCTGCTAGTGGTCCTAGAAGCACTGAATTATGGATGAAAGAATAGTTTTAGAAACACATTTGCCATTACATTCGCTCCCCATTGAGCTCCACAGCACAAAGCAGTGCACACTCTAACAAAAGAGTCTTGCAATGGGCACAGTGAACATCTGCATCAGTGCGATCCAGACCTTTATATCAGCCTTTCTGTCCTGCTGTGCTGATTTTGGCTGGGATGGAGTTAATTTTCTTCGTAGCAGCTGGTATGGGGCTATGTTTTTGATTTGTACCAGAACCAGCGCTGATAACACAGGGATGTTTCAGTTACTGCTGAGCAGTGCTTACACAGAGTCAAGGCCTTTTATGCTCCTCACACCACCCCGCAGAGAGTAGGATGGGGGTGCACAAGGAGCTGGAAGGGGACACAGTCAGGACAGTTGACCCCAACTGACCAAAGGGATATTCCATATCATATGGCATCATGCTCAGCATATAAAGCTGGGGGAAGAAGAAGGAAGTGGGGGGACACATTTGGAGTGATGGTGTTTGTCTTCCCAAGTAACCACTACATGTGATGGAGCTCTGCTGTCCTGGAAATGGCTGAGTACCTGCCTGCCAATGGGAAGCGGTGAATTAATTCCTTGTTTTGCTTTGTTTGCATGGGTGGCTTTTGCTTTCCCTATGTAACTGTCTTTATCTCAACACATGGGTTTTCTGTTTTACTCTTCTAGTTCTCTCCCCCATCCCACTAGGGCAGGGGAGTGAGCAAACAGCTGTGTGGGGCTTGGTTGCCAGGTGGGCATATATCACAACCCCTGCACATCCACCATTATCGGTCCTGTCAGTGCCAACTGCCAGATATAATAGCTTTTCTACTCACATCATCACTTTGGCCTCCTCGATAAAATCATCTTCAGACATTGCTCCTTCATTTATTGTCTTGATGGCAACCTTGATGGTTGCTTTCCATTTACCAAGCTGAACAACTCCAAACTGCCCACGCCCAAGTTCTTTCATGAACTTCAGTTCAGATGGGTTTAATTCCCACTCCTCTATAAAAGCAATGCAATATGTTACAGTAATCAGGCCATCTTTCCTGAACCATGTCCTTGCTATTTGCAGTTAATGCACACAACAAAACATCACAATTGTTCATTGGCTACAGCATGAGTTTTAAATATCTGAAAACTTCCACGTGATTATATAAGCTTATATATGAACGTTACTTTACAGCTTGTAGAATGTGATTAGCATTTAAATTGCTTAATGTAGGAATGTCTGAGGCTTGAAGATAAGCCAAGTGTTTAGTTTTAATTACATACAAGAACTTTTTTGGCATTATCCTATATGATGGTTATAACTGAACCAGTTCTGGATGGGTAGTATAGCCACAGAAGTAGTTATTGGCTGCTTCTATTGTAATAACCACAATAGTTTCACCCTTCAGAAATATTAAGCCTTGAGATTTATGGGAACATGAAAGGTACTCAGTTCTGGAGGTTCCTATTAACAGTCAGATGGTATGAAATTCCTGATCTATACACACAAAACTGGCATTTATTGCTTGGTTTTTATAACTTTATATAAGAATTCGGTCTTATTTCTAAAACTTGAAGAGCTTGCACAGAAAAATCTACCCATAAATAATAATGATTTCAATTTCCTAAGCATCTAAATAAATCAAATAGCCTTTGAAAAGCTACTAAATGTATATTTGAGTTTTAGGTCTGCTTAGGAAAGTCCAGATGGCTCTGAAATGCACTGCTGGTTGTAACAGAAGCACAACAGTTGCCAAACAGGACGACTCATTTCAGGTGTCTCATTTGGTACTGACAGCTTAAGAGGAAATGAGTGTCTGTTTCTGGCAAATACGCAGCTCTTTGTGTGTTTCTTGTTACCAGGAAATTTCACAGATACGACTTAATTATTAGCTAGGTGAATCTAAAGCAATCTAAATTCTTGCCTAGGCAAATACCTGAATCTCCACCAAAAGAAGATAAAATATTTACCATAATTCCACCCTGCTGCTGCTGATGAAGAGTATCCAGCTGATCCAACTGGATGTCGGAGACGAGTGAGAAGACCTATAGGGGACAAAGCAACAATATTCTGTTGACCAATTACTCCATTTTAAAGTACACTATGTTGTATCTCTTCCCAAACAAAGATATTTGGAATCTGATATACATTTCTTGAGGTTACTTTTGTTTATAGCTTGTTTGGATAAAACACCACAGTGAGAAGAAATGGAGGAAGACTGTTCAATAGGGTCCTGACTACAAAAGTATCTATACCCTCGTACAACAAAAACCGATTCTCTTGCTTCTTTGTATGATACTAGTGATCTTAGATAAATAAGTACTGAAGTACTATATCAGCCACCTAAGTGGCTGATCTTCCAGCAAGATTTCTCAGGATTGTTTCCCATTGCAAGACATATTTTTGTGTCTGCCATTCATTTTCTTTGAATTAATGAACCAACAGTACCAGTTAGTGCACCCCTCACCAAGGACTTCCTGCATTCATTCATTCATTGTTCCCAGTGCTACTTTCAGATCCTTTTCTGCTTTATGTGTTTCCTACAATCCTCCTCCATCCAGCAAAAGGCTGTGTCTATTCAAGTATCTTCCTTCTGTGCTAGTGCAAGGAATCTCTGTGTGCTTTCCCATTTCCACTCATTCAGGGTAAAAACATTTTATTTTGTATTAAAATGATTGGCAGAACGAAGATGAAGCCTATTTTTTAATGCTAAAAAATGTTCAAAGGCTGCCATCAGTCAAAAATCAGAGATGGTAACTCTGGTAGGCTGCAAAGCAGTATTAGAGGCCTTGTGCTCCCTAATTCTGCCTTGGATTATGTGGGGTAGGGTTGGCTTTTTTGCCTAAATCAGTTGAATGCTGCCTGCTGATGCACAGCATAACTACTGCTTGCATACATGCAAGTTCTTGTTGTAGACAGGGAAAGAATTATGATCGAATTTCAGACAAGCCCCACTCAGTCAAATATGAACCAAGAGAATACAGAGCAGGTAAATAGATTTGGCTTCTAGCTTTGTAACATTCTTTTAATACATGTAGATGAGTTTGTTAGTTTCACTTCCCCCATGGTATATGCACACCATAGCTATGACTTTGGCAGAAAGGATCATGGCATATTTAAATTTGTTAGCAACAGAAAAACTTGTGTATCTTTTTATAAGGAAAGTGTCAGAGAAGAGTGATTTCCAATATCTCAAAGTCCTGAGGAGCTTCAAATCATCAGTTGTAAAACCTTATCATCTCACATGTATTACCTGCAGCATTGTGTTGATGATACTCAATGAGTTCAGGAACAGATGAAAAGAGATATTTTTCGGCTACATAATATTGTCCCAAGTGGTTTTTCTTAATTTGATAATGTCGGATATCTTCGCTATGGCTTCTGAAATCAACAAAGGATCATAATTTTCAGTAAAAATAATTTATACAATAAATCCGATTAAATTTCACTTTGAAAGAGAGCACAGAAAAATCTGAAAACTTGGGGTAGAATTCCTGACTTAAAATGGCTGCGGGTAGCTGGGATTCTGCTTCAGGAAAAAAACCCCAAAGTCTCCTTGAATGTTCTCTCTCCCAGCTTTGTGAGATATTGCACAATAATTTTTATTGCACAAGTATTTACCCCTGTATTGTTGCATCTACAAGAAATAGCCATAGTGTTCCTCCTGATTCAGCACTTATTTGAATCTAAACTTTTAAAATTGACATGCTCATTACCTGAGTTTTCCCCCAAAAGTTGAAAACATATTCATCTATACATATCAATTATTATTTTTGGCAGTCCTTTGGCAAAAGAAGTAAGACTGCACAGTGAGGAGATGAGCTGACTTTAGGAAAAAAACACAGACTTTTGGGGACAGCAGAGTCTGAGATGTATTTGCAGTGCACAGAGCCTGCAGAGAACAGAAGCATTTCAGTGCAGTGGCTGAAGGCTGTGGCAGTGTGGTATGGTATTCATGGTGCTTTATGTAGAAAGACAGGCAGGAAGATGCAAACATAAGGTCTTACTGCATGCATTATGTGGTTGGGGTGCACAACTTTCATAGCCGATTATTTGAGGATTTCAATGAGTGCAGTTAATCTTGTCATGGCAGGACATTTGCACCCTGACTCCCAGACCCATTGCCCACTGTCATCTCTTCTGCACACAAGGTAATTAACTCTATATGAACAGCACCCCAGTGGCTCCCTGCTGCTGTGCACTGCATGTCCAACCTGCCCACTTATCCTGACAAGTTTGGGGGAAGCTCTTCCATCACCTCTTGATTCAAATTCTAACCATTCAGAGCAACTCACCCTTTAGCCCGTGAATAGATGGACAGTGTAAGAAGTCCCTGTTGGCTTGAATCTCTGACAACAAATGCACCTTCTTTGGACTGAAAAGAAATCCAAGTAGAGTTATTTTCTACTTTTGAGGT
The DNA here is from genome assembly GCA_009867235.2 of Psittacus erithacus. NCBI lineage: Eukaryota > Metazoa > Chordata > Aves > Psittaciformes > Psittacidae > Psittacus > Psittacus erithacus. The sequence goes on from WYDI02027991.1 coordinate 13,216, forward strand.
TGAACAATACTCCCTTCAGGTAGGACCTGCAGTTGATTACCAAATTCTGTGGAATACCTATGGCTATTTGAGAGGTGAATAAAGCGGTGGACAATGGTGATTGTACATAACAGGTACATAGCAGAACAAAATTATCCAAGGAAAAATAGTAAGTGCCAAGCAATTAAATATTTATTTAATTAGGTGAATTATCAAATAATTTAGGTGACTTATACTTTTCAGTGTGAAGTTATGAAAATATTTTGATTTATTAAATAAATCAAATTGTACAAATCACTAGAAAAAATATTGTAAAAAACAATTCTATCTGAGATATTCTTCTCTGATCTGTCTTGTCCAGGCCCTGTGTTAGTCCGCGAGCAAAGTCCTAATGAGTTTAACTAGTTAGGCACTTTGGTAACTGATAGGGGGTAGAAGGTAATATGGATTGTTTGCTCTATACATACGGAAAACACAAGGGTTTTTTTAAGCTCTGCTAACCTCACTAATTTACTTACTACATGGATTTCAGTCTTCAATCTTTCATACAAAATACAAGCACAGTAAACTGCATGTAATTTAATTCATCTAGTATGGAAAATCTACACGGAATTTGCTGGGACTACAGCTTAATGCTTTGTGAAGTCTGGGTAATCTGCACCATATGCTTAACCCAGAAAGCCTTTTTACTTTAAAGTACTTTCTCTCTTACTGCACGCCAAGCAGATTTGAATTTGACTGTGGTAACGCTCTTGATGTTTCTACTGATAGATCTTTTTAGATATTGCTAGTTCTACGTTTAAGCTGAGTTACCTTCTGGCGCAAAAGAAGTTCTGCCTGGCTTCTGTTTATGTTTTTGCAGTACCACCTGCAACAAGAAGATAATATCAGACAGTAAAAATTAATTTTTCTCTGTTTCACAGAAGTAATCCATCTTAATAGCCCAGTCCAAAAACCTGAACAGAACCATTGTTGTATATAAACATCCCCTAATTTGGAATGACTTTATTAGACCATTGTAAATGTGACAACTTCTTTCCCCATTCACTGTAGTTAAATATGAGCTCAAACAAAAGAAAGCTGAGGAAACAGTTACACCAATCTGTGATGAAATTTATACTCCTGGATGCTGCATCAAGGCTCTCTTCTCTAGAATTTTGCAGAATTTTACGTTTCTCTCCAGTAAATTTGGTTGAAGTAACTGGAATTATCTTTTAGTCAATTAATTACATGTTCATAACAGAAAGAGATCAGAATATACAAAAATTACATAGCGAGCCTACAGGCATAGGAAATATTTGTATTCTAAAATTATGATTTATGAAAATGAATGTTGCTGAAGTGCTCAGTGTTTGTAACTACACATTTCACTCTCTGAGGAAATAGTTCCAAATCAGAATTGTTAGTTCATTCCAAGAGTAAGGTTTTGTAACAAAAAAAGCTGTTGAAATACACCTGTTCATGTCTCATAAAGATTACAGGGTTAAGCACTAAAATGTATTGCTGAAATCCATTTTTAGAAAAGAAAGTACAAACATCATTTTCAAGGATACTCACTGGTATGTTTCTAAATTACTTTTCTTGTTCTCAGTAACATAGTTTCTGGGAATTAGACCTTCATTCCTGAAACAAGATATTGGGGATAATGTTACAGTATGGTGTAAAACATTAATAGGATTAAGATACACATTTTCCTTTTGTTAAATTACAAAGGTTCCTTATTTTATTGGCTATGCTGCTAGATACAGAATCCCAACATGGAAATTGAAGTCAGAGTCCTTTCATCCTAGGCACAAACTTTCTGCCCCGCAACTGTGGATGGCTACTGAAAGGAAAAAAAATCACCTGGCATAGGTGCTGAGAGTAGTATTCCCAACATCATAGCTCAGGATACACTGAAGAAAATGCAAAGGAGAAAGGGGAATGACATGAAACAAACATAAACATGGAAAGGATCCTAGCTGAAGTTATCTAGCTTTCTAAAGCATCCAGGAATTTTAAGTCAAGGATTTTGTTTCAGGCACATATTTTAATAATCCCTATGGTCTTTAAGAAGTGTTTACATAAATACATTACATTGTAAAGCACTTGAAGTATGGAAAGCTGGATTTGCACATGGCCCAGAGCCCAGTGATTCACATGGTCCTCAAATGCCCTGATGTTGCTCAGGAAATTACTGAGCCTAGGACTTAACTCTGAATTCCCAAGAGATTCTAGATTCCCTGCCCATTTCTGGGGCACCAAACATTGCTGAATGTCTGTCTTATCAATCCATGTGGCTCAGACGCAGCCAAACATGTTCAAACCTGCCTCTAAATTGTCACACTTCTCACTCTATCTGCCTGCTTCCACAGGAGGTGTTGTAGGTTTTCTTCTTTCTTTGAAGGGAGATTGGAACAGATGCCCACTTTCTTACCCATGTTTGTCTCTTGCCTTCCACCAGTGGGGGTCATACTGTTCGAGGATAATGTATTCTTCTGACTTCTTGAGCGACAAATCTGAGGGTCCTCTAGCAAGAAAGTCATAGAGGGCAGTAACCCTGGGTTTTTCTGCGTAATCTTCCAAGGCCTCAGCAGGTAGAGGAGGTAAGGGCTTGTTCTTTAACTTCAATTGCCTCTTATGCTAGTGAAAAAGAAGTGTCTTTCTTAATTATTCTTTTCTCTCAACTATTGCTTGCTCAATTCCCCTGCTACTATACTGTCTCAGTAACTAAAAGGAACTCATCATGGTCATTACTTCCCCTTGTAAAGCCCTATCACATTGTCACTCATAAAATAACAAGACTTACATTTGAGTAGTTCAGTGTAGAAGACAAAATGACAATGGAAACTACAGTTAATAAACTAAACAAACCATCTACCTACTCGGGTGACTTCTACATGGTTTGAATACTGGGACAGCTCCTCAGCTGGTGTAAAAGCAGAACAGCATTGAAATGAGTGGAGTTACAAAGTGTGGAAATTGGGTCATTTATCTGGAGAATTAATGCAGATAGCCCTGTAGACTTTCTTAGCAAAACAGCACAAACATCATAATTTTCTTCTGCACCAGGTTAGGTTCTAGCTTTGCACTTAGTTTTCCTTAGAAAACTCAGATTGATTCAACTTAGATTTAGTAAAACTGATGTAGATGTTTCACACCATCTGAGCAAGGTGATTTTACATCTGCCCAACAGGGACATCCCACTCTTCCCATCTCCATCACCCAAACAAGAAAGCGGGAGAAGGAACCACCTTGTCTGTGACAGCTTGCTTAGGAAACATCACTGTGACCCTGTATTTACATCAGCATGAATCATCAGATACCTTTACTGTATAATTTCTATGCAACAAAGAACCTTACATGCTCAAGAGTCAGTTACTGTTCTGCTTGCTCTGGTACTAAGCCACCACATGGCACATCACCTCAGTTCTCTATTTTCACCTGCCGAAACATTACTTACCCTGCACTTCCAAGTGGGTACATAGGAAACATCTGGTTGTGAGGCTGAATACTGGGTCACCAGGCCAGTATCAAGGTCCAGGTTCATTTTTGTTCTCATTGCTCTGATTTTGAAAAACATGAAGTATTTGTGTGAACATGTATCTATAAATATTCACATAAAAATATTCATGGATATATATGCTTCATTAGGCATATATGGGGTAGTGTGGCTTTAAACTTCAGTGTAATTAGCAGTTCTACTGAAAATAGAGGGAGTTTAACAAGTCCTTTATGTGTAGATATTTTCATCCTAGTTGCTGCAACGCTGAAGTATTTCACATACCTTTTTTGTACCGTGCAGCAGCAGCAGCAGCAGCAGAAAACAGACTGGATGGTGTGATCTGTGAATGAGAACATTTTCCATATTTGAAGTTTTCCTGGGGTTTTGGTTTTAGTTAGGGGGGTTTTTTGTTTGTTTTTTCACTAAAGTGAAAGTCTGAAGGACTATGGTATGTGGTTAGTGCAGTTATTAGCTCTGTCTTGCTGTGAAATATCTAGCAAATCATTAAGGCTGAATTTGCATCCATCGAAGACAGCAAAGCCTTCCTACCCACCCTACTTATCTGTTCCCACTGTCTCCCTTACAACACCTTCACAATTACAAGGTCATGTGATGAGTTCTATCAGCTCACTAAAACAGAAAAGGCAGGAGACATTGTCAGCCAGATCAGTACTAACGTGACTGATACACTTGCCCAATAAGCTCTAACCAGTGCAGAGAAGGGCATGAGAACATCATCAGGGACAGGAGATGGAGAAATATCCCCTTCAGTACTGAAATAATTTTTGGATCATTCAAGCTAAATTCAAAACCAAATGTGCCTGACAAGCTTTTACTTATTGTGAGGTTTATTAAAAGAGATGCATTACATTCATTTCTTTGAATTAATATGTTTTTCCCATTTCTGTTGCAGCCATCGGTATAATATATGCTTTAGCCCAGACTTAAAGAACTAGCAAAAGATGTGCTGTACATTTATGTGCCAAATGGTTGATGACCCTAAGAAAAATCCATTGGACACATCATTACATCATACATTTAGAGAGAAATCAATCCAATGTATCTTGTATAAGGACCAGAGTGGGTATGGCATTGAATAGGTTAGAAGGCATTAAGATGATTCAAAGGAGGCAATTAAATGGCTGACATCCACTCTAGTACACATCTACTCAGGCTGAGACCTACTTTCCCCAAGTTGCATTCTCTCAGCAGTTTGAGCCAAGCTGTGGCAGCTATGGTCCTGTGCCCTTTCCCACTGCACTGCTGTTCATCCTACCTCCATCTGAGCAAGATGGGATGTTAAAATGGCAGAGAACCCCTCTCTGCTGGGTCAGCTTCCTGAACCATCTTCCCTGTCCTGCATCACTGGTGGGTGGGTAAGAGGGCAGCAGCAGCAGAGGGATGGGCCTGGGCTCTCCTGTGCTATGTGCAGTCTCTTAGGAAGCATGAGAACCAGCCATGTACAGGCAAAGCTCCCCTCATATGCAGCTGCACAACAGAAAATAAACTTTGTATCCCACTCCAGTATGTCCTATTTTTCTCTGGCACAGATGTCAGAGAATGAAAAGAGCCCTAAGAATTTATATGAAATATCCCAACATCTCAGGATTTTGCTGCTTTATATTTCACATGATATTTCTTCGTAAGGTCCCACCAGTCCCTTCCATTTTGTTTTTCCCTCATGGCATTTTTGCCTTTTTGATCCCAATGACCTAGACCAGCCTGGAATAAACAGGATGCCCTCTGTAGTGTCCGGTGAGAATTTTTGCCAATGCCTGTTACTGACCTTTCAGCCAAGTGTGCTGAAAGTATGCTTCGTATACTCAAAGCATTAAGTAACCTTACTACATGATGAAAATGTAATTATTTTCTCTATCAAAGTACATAATTTAGCAAATCTTGTGCTAATAAAAGAAAGGATAATGTCAGATACCAGAACGATAAGACCAAAACTAGTTCTTAGTTGGAAGAGACCTGTCTCATAAGGGCTTTGGTTAGACTATTTATCTTGAAAGTCATGGGGCAATCTCCCTTAGACTGTTACATCCTATGAAGAATCTACTGTGTGGGAAGCTGGTGAACCTATAGTAATCAGAAGACACTATCAACTGTTTGATAAAAGTTTCCACTGATGGCTATGCAAAATATAGCAATTACAAACACCTAACCCAGCTGACGCTGACATTTTTCTTTAAGAAACAAGGTAAAAAGGTACGGGCAATGCAATTTATTTGCTGCATCATTTCCCAGGGTACATTGAATTGTTCCTCACCTGTTTAAAACTGTTTATGAAACAGTGAACATCATGGTGAAAAAAATTCTTGAGTATCTTTTACTTGAGCCAGTGCCAGGAAGTTCAATTGGTGTTTATAGAGTAGTTAGTGATTTGGAATACAACAAACAGTGACAAGAATATGACATTTGAAAGCTTGTCTGTTTCTTCTGATTTAACCACCTAAGTCAGTTTAATTCCTCATTAGATAACTTGCAGTCCTTATAGAGCACTTAGCAGAAATATTTCAAAGCAGCACTTCAGAGAGTCATTGTAATGCTAGAATGATATTTTAATAAGATTTTAAAGATGTGGCTGTTACCATGAAAATGAGAGGTTCAGACTGGTGTTACAGACCTGTAATTGTCTTGTTTTTCCTTATGAGCCCACAATTTGAATGCATGTATAGCGTCAGCTCAGGAATCCTTTCTGCCTTTAGTGAATTTGAGACTTGCTCCTTTAATGAACACTTTTAGTGTTTGATCCCCACTTTACTGTGCTAAAAAGAAATGAACGTGAGACGTTTTTAAAAATACCCCAATATTAAATATTTAGTCACAACAGAAAGATCCAAAGTTGCTTTGTGATGCTGTTTTAGAAAGACTTGGCCAACGCTACAAATGGTGAAAGCTTCAATACATTAAATGAACAACTCAAACTGGTTCACATCTTGACCTTTTAGCAGCTGAGGAAGATGCCTACACTGAGGGCTGCCTCCAGGTGACACAGTAATGTTCACTGCAGCACTACAGGAAACCTGCATTTCCTGCCTGATGCTTCTCACAGCTACTCACACCCTTCCTGTGGCTTGGGCTCTTCCTTCCTTTCTCTTTTCTTCTATTCAGCAGCCATCAGATGGGCTAAGAAATACTAATGACAATTTATATTTTAATACAAAAAACCACTTTATTTTAAAGTGCAAAAATTTCAAAATTAGATTCTTAGAATTTACTTGTTGTTTTAAATATTTCTTCTTGATTTTCCTTTCTGCTACACCCTAACTCAAGTGACTGATATCAATGGAACTATTCTATCTGATTTCCTTCAATTTTGGACCAAGGACGTTTCCTTAAGCAAAACACTGGATTTATCAAAAGGTGTTATAATCACATATAGTATTATAAGGCCTTGACCCTAATTCAAGTAACCACATTGAAGAGTTCATAAATTAAAGATTTATCAGTGAGAACTGTGCTTCCGCAAGGAAATCATATTTTGGATTCCGTATTTTGAAGAGAACAGAGACACCAGTAAGATCTACCATGTTACGAACAACAGACCATTTTAGCAGGACGCAGAAAAGAAATATAGGCAAAGAGAAAGATCTGTTCCATAATTTTTAACAGTAAAATAATTTTAAAGTCTGTTAAAATAAAGTACTTTATTTTAAAGTCCCACTTTTCTGTTTCCTACCTAACAAAAGATTTTCCCAAAAATTCGTATCTCGATTCTTTCAAATTCACAAGAAGAAAGGTTCCTCCAGCATCCACAGCCCCACTAAACCTTTGAGGCCATATTTCCTTGAGTTCTATCAAAACATAAGCTACACATTTCACTTTGATCCTTAGGGTAAGTAATTGTGGTGCAATTAAAATTAGTAGCTTATAACCTAGGTTTAAATTAAACAAGATGAGTATTTGAGCTGCTGAATCTAGAATTTGACATATTTCTTCTTCAGCTGCGTGGAGAATGTAATTTCTCCCATTTCTGATGAAAGCTCACAACTTCAAGCAAAGCTCAGCCAATTCTACAAATAATTTAACACAGAAACAAAAAACAGAGCCCATGTCACTGCTCATGTCTATCTTTCCGCAAATGACTACATTAGGAGGAAGACATTCATTTTTAAAACTGTGTCATGTTATCTCCCTGGTAAGAGGTTAACAAATATGAATCCCAACACTAGCACAAGGACCTAGTTAAGTATGATGTCCAAAAATCAGACCTTTTATCATGCACAGTTTTGAAACAAGTGATCAGGAGAAGAGAAACATCTGGATGAAGTGGAAGTACTAGGAAACTGGTGTTGAAGCTAACCTGATGAATACTCAGCCTAAAAATCTGCAACTGACATTTTCATAACCAGCTTGAGGCCTGAAAACAAATTTATCTGCACACAACAGGGCAGATGGAATGCTAGAGGAAGAATAAGATTGTTCAGCTGTCAAGAACACCTACTTGCTTGAGAAGCTGAAAGACAGTCCCACAAAAACAGACAACATAGTGAAAACACTCAAGTCCTTTCAGATGGTCTACTACTGACAATAACTGGCCTGATAAAGTTCACAACACCCAGCAGCAAGGTTTGGTTTGATAAATTTGTCTGTATAGGTGGGAAATTCACCCACCTTTACATGTGCAATCTTCCTCCTATCTTCAGTTATGACTCACTCTAACTTGCAGCCTTGGAGAAGTAATACCAAAGTTAAAAGCAACAAATTCAAAATTAATTTTTATAATTTGCATTTTCTCATTTTATTATTCCATAGATTTATTGGCTTGGTTTTGTTTTGCAATCCACCTTTCTGAAAACACTACTAATTTTGAAAACACTGTAGTCCATGTCTAAGATTCAGAGTCATCGAGCATGTTTTGCAAGCAGTTCTTGTTCTTGCAGTGGGGCAGCAGGTTGACTGCGTTCAACACTGCAAACTCAACTTCACCAATGAAACAGATCTTTACTGTAATAGATGGTATGCTTCCTAATCTGGTATGTCTGTCAGTTTTCAACAGCACTAGGAAAAACAATAATATAGTAGAAAACCACACTATAGTTTGGTTCTAAAAACACTTGAAAAAACAAGCTTTCAGCTTTTTTCACATCTAAGCTAAGGCTTACTGTCTTTCCTGTGAGCTTGTTCTGCTTAACTTTTTATTTGTCTATGCTGTATAGGCTTTTAAGGACAGTACATAGGACTCTCTCCCTATCTGTATGTAAAAGCAAATGCATCATCAAATCTGTCATACAATGGATTCATATTTCTGCAACAGTTTTGAAAGACAAAAGTTCAGAAGTCTGAAGAGAGCTCACCTGAGCAGCAAAGAGAAAGCTGGTTGGTACTTTTATGGCAATATTTAAATAGCTCACTTGCTAAATACACCGCTGTTACACAAAACAAAACTGCAAAAAATCAAAATACACAGCCCAGCTTACTTACAGGTAGAAAGAATCATGTTTGGTTGTCCAATTATATTCAAATCAAAATGCAAACCTCTCTTCACCAGCTGTGCCTGTAAAACAGCCCTGAGCTCCTCGCTCTGATATAAAACATGGTAAACCACAAATACTGCTTGACCCCGCCTACTTAGCTTTTATTAAAAAAGAGAAGCTCCAGACTAGAATGTGAAAAGGAGTCCGCTTTCTGGTGTTCAGCACATTTTATACAACAAAGTTATTAAACTGCAATCAGTAGGGGCTAAGTACTACATTAAAAAAAAAAGGGAAAAAAATGCAGCAGATGTAAATCACAGCATTTGGTTCTCCATTTCCAAAACGGAATACAGAAACACTCAAATGCAATTTTGTTGGAAGGTATTAAGCTAACTGCAGTTACCTTTAAGAGTTTGATTAGAAGCAAACTCCACCATACTTCTCTCTGCCTAGTTGCAAAAGAAAACCAAAAAAATGCCCAAACCACAGTTTTACAGAGTCTATTTTCTATTATACATGGTACAAGAGCACAAGTAACACAAGAAAAAGAAAATACGTAATAGGCTTACTCAAGAGGTGGCTGCAGCAAAACTGAAATGCAAATACTCCTCATATCCCCTGGTACAAAGTTAGATTAATTGAAGCAGGCTTCAGCAAGACTGTGGGAGGCATAAGCCTCTAGCAGAGGGAACAGGGTATGTTACATACATGGTATGTAACTTCTAGAGAGAGTTCAGGCATTTCTGCACTGAACACTTCATCATGGACAAATTAATTCAAATATATATTCATACATCTACATATATATTTAATATAGAGTGCACATACACGCACATATGTAAATGGCCTACCATAACACCATATTCACATAAACAATGAGTGTGGCTTATGATGCACTAACAGCAAATGATTGGCAACACATTAGTTGGTTCCAAACATTCATTTTATTTATATACACGTGTAGTATGACATTTTCTGTTAAGAACAAAAAGGCTTGATCACTGTATGTACATGACAGACAGAAAGAAGAGCCCTTCTTAAATACAGTTGAGAGTGTACTTTCTTTCATTTACAACCTCACATATTTAGTTGGGCATGTTAGTGAAGGTAAGACAAACCTGTGCTTGAAAAGTGCAAGAGAAAAAACACACTTTACATAAATAAAGGCATGGAGTTTATATATTTACATACATACAGCATATAAATTACTTCATAATTAATGTAAAACAAGGTACTATGGCACACTGACAGCCAGTTTTGCTGAACCTTGGACTTAACTTTTCATGAGTAACATCAAGACTAACCACAGGAGATCTCTGGTTGACCAAACAGCCTAGAATGGCATGAGGCACACCTAAGCTCCATTCTGAAGCAACGTTTTTTTGAGTATTAGACTAAACTGAAGACTATGCTTTTAACAACCTACTGTGCAAATGAAAGAGGCACATTCTGTGTTCTTGATGTGACATAAAGCACTTATCAACCAAGAAAAATAATGTTTCTGGAGAATCTCTGGAAACATTTCAATATCAGTAAATAGCCATTTATAGATACCTTCAACTTTTAAGCATGCAAATCACTATTAATACTACTGCTTGCGTAAAGAGAAACTCAGAAATGTGAACTGTAAGTACACAAACCCAACCCACTAAATGCAAATTAGGCTCCTGGGCTTTGGCCACATTCTCTCTCTTCCTCAATAAAGAGCTCAACTTCCCAGCTATGCCTACATCCAAGAGAAAATAGAGATTGCTACTATTGCTGACGAGACTTTGCCTATTTCCCAGCATCACATAAAACTCTCGTGCCGGAGCGGATCAGATGCTGAAGATTCTCCACACTATTTAGCAGCCTTCAGCAGCTCACAGGATCAAGCCTTCAAAAAGAAATGGTGAAGCCACATCTCTTGAAAGTGGCTTCTTTCCTGTGCTTGTGCTGCTGCTGTATATTTTCAGAAAGCATCTTCACCCTCTGCAATGTCAACGATTGTGTGAAGCAACTCTTCAAACGCTGGGCGTCCCTCTGGTTTCTAAAAATAAAAAAGCATGCACAGCTGTGATCACAAAGCAATAAAGTTGCGTGGATTTTGCTAAATTATTGGTCTTGATATCAATCCTGTGGCAATTAATTTACTGTTCATTAAACGTGATATGCAAAAATATCTCCTTGTGTGAATTATGAATGTGTCGCTATCTCAGTAAGCGTCACTTTTTTGTATGCTCTGAAAAAGCATAAATAAGTGCTGCTGGACTGCACTCTTCACATAATTCATCATTTTGCATAGGGCAATGCTTTTGCATTTTTATTCCCTATCCCCACCTCCCCCAATGAATTGCTCCAATCTTTTATTACACAAGTTGTCCATGCTCCTAAGGATTCTGAGTGTCATTCTCTGAAGCCTTTTTTACTTCAACATTATTTTTTTGGCACCAAAATGAAATTGTGTAATTAACTTATGCAACAGCATCCTTCATCTACTTCATTTTCCACAGAGCTCCTTATTTGCTATAACATCCTGTTTGTTTTATTTAATTACAGCAATATACTTAGTCTCTTCGTTGGCCTTGCTGAAACAGTTATCTTCTGAATATCCAGGTAACTTGCACTTTTCCTCCATTTATCAACCTCTTTAGATTTGTATCACCTGCTGAATTTTGAAACCTCAGCATTCACTTCCCTCTACATTAATAAATTTGTTAAATGAGGACTGATGTACCTACAGTTAATAATATTTTATGACAAAGAATGACATTATGTTGTCATCACTTGTATCCTGTTTGTGATTCACAAAGATTCTTTCTCTCCCATGTGATGACTGCTTTAGATTTAGATTGCCGATGACACCAAGCTGTGTTGTTTGGTTCATGCTGAAGGGAAGGGATGCCATCCAGAAGGACCTTGACATGCTTGTGAGGTGGGCTAAAGCCAACCTCATGAAGTTCAACCAAGCCAAGTGCAAGGTCCTACACCTGGGTCAGAGCAATCCCAGGCACAGCTACAG